>GL379786.1:279192-300078 GCA_000143925.2 Caenorhabditis brenneri | reverse complement strand
AGCGAGGGCTCCAACAACTGATAAAACCACCCATGTACTTCGGATACCTTTCTTTTTCTTCGAATCTTCGAATAAACTCTGTAAGAAGAGGGTGTGTTGTTTTTAATGAAGTTCAGTCCCCTTTATATACACAGTCAAATAGAACTTCATATATCATTGGCTTTTTGAACTAGCAAATCACGCACACTCACCTCACTACTTCCGCTCTGTGTTTCCAGACAATCGGATCCCGGCATAAACCGGTTTCGGACAGTTATCATTGCTCCTGAGACAAATCTTCCTGAAACGAGAGAACTGTCAATTTTGTCTGTCTACCGGACATTAAATAATAAATTTCAGTGAACAGACACTACACAGAACAAGAAAACAAAAATCACTGCTCTAATAAAAAAGTTAACACAAAAAAGAATTAGAAAGACAACGTATGTCGTGCCAGAATGCATGGTTGAACTGAACAGAATCTTATCTTTCTTGGTCATTTCTTGACTACCAAAGAAAGAGTATGATAAAAAACAACAGCTCCAAGACAATAAAATGGCAGAAAATGACAGATTATTATCGCAAACCCAATCGTAAACCGTTTGACATATTGAACAAAAAAACTGTCAATCAAAATCTGGAAGTAAATTTTAATCAACAAATATGATTGGAGGTGATGTTTGGAGGAGCACTAAAAGTCGGTAACCGAAAAATATTTTTTATATCTTCTCAAAACTGAACAATTTTGAAATTATCACTTCTTGCTTCTGGAAAATCTGTTGTTCCTCTTTTTTCTGCCGAACAATCCGATGGCGTATTTCCAATGCTCTGTGAATGGATTTGTCACACTGTTCATTCAGGAAAAAAGTAAACATTTATTGTTGTGTGTTGTTCAAATCTGACAATCAGTTCTCAAATGTTTGCTTTTATTTTCAGTTATCTTTATCAGCTAACGGCCCAAGTGGTCAATCTTTTCTCAAACGACATAACTGCTTAATTTCCATCCAATTGTTTTTTGTTGCCCCCATGCAGTCGAACCATAGTTGATTTACGACCTGCTAGAGTGTTTGAAAACCGCAACGAACATTCAAAAGCATTCATTGAACATGAAAACCAATAATTCCATTTTCTCATCAATTCAAGTTTACATGGGTTTATCTTACATCATTTTGGTTTCACCAATCCAAATTTCGATTTAGAATTCCACCACAATTAGACCGTTCATTCTATTTCTATCATGTGGTCTTCGGAAAAGGTCCACCAGGTCTATTTTGACCAGACATTCCCGTTTAATCGGGTTTGTGTTCTATTATAGTGCAATCGATTTTTGAACAGTTTCTGTTGTAGACATTATTTTGCTGAAAATAAATTCACTTCCTGTTTCTACCCATGTAGTGTTCAATGTCTCATCGTTTTTATATAAAAGTCTGGAATAAAGAAGGTTTATTGAACTGAATTGTAATCAATTGTTATATGAGGGTAGATTTAGTGAGTTGATGGTAAATGCGTTTAACGTCTATTGAAGAATCTGCGAACGCGATCTGAAAATTGCGAATGATTATAATGAATGTTCAGAAAATCTTACTCCAAGCTCTTCTGTACCATGGAGGACGGATAGTATGCTTGATATCGGTAGCGATACGTTTCACATCGTGTTTTACATCACTTTCTAAAACTTGAAATTGCTAAATTTTCACAAATCTGAACTAACCAATAGACATTTTTTTTGAGAAAAGTTTGCGAGAGTTTCCAAGAGGTAAAATTCAATAGAAGAAATAAGACGTGCTGTAACCGAAACTAACTGAATCGACAACTGAGACGGGACAAAGAATGTGGGTGTTGCCCGAAGTCGTGGTCTGTTATGTCACAATGCGTACCTACCTACTTTCAATCACCATCACATGCGCAATTTGATACGCAATAGTGGATCAATAATTGGAGGAAACAAGGCAAGGTATTTCAAAAAAATCGGAAGTTCCACTTAGTCGAATAGTCAACATCGTCATGTTTATTTACTTTCCACAAATAGATTGGTGTATGTACAGACACTACTAGTTGTCACCGGTTGGTAAAAAAAATTACAAAAATAATAACAATGAGAAATGAAAACGAATTTCTAACAGGACTTTCGTTGTTATCATGGAAATGTATTGCAATTGTCTATTCAATATGATCGTGAAGTTTCAAACACTTTTTGCTAGACTCCACTCCAAATCCTTTGAATTGGGAAGCCAATGGCTCGCGTCGTTGTATTGAAAGATATCTGGAAGTTACGTAATTTGTATACAAACTCCACTCGGAAAACGTACCCAACAAGGATACTAGACTTCATAATGTCAACTGCTTCTCTCCCGCACTTTTCTTCTACACGAGGCATCACACACTTCAACACTTTTTCCAGGGCCTCACACTTTTCACCTTCGATTTCGGCAATTGATCGCAATGCTTTGCCAAAGACAGATTGAACATGTTCTTTCATACTGAGGAATTGATCATCGTCGTTTTCCAAGTCCTGAAAAACAGTTTTGTTGAAAGTAATTTTTTGCTGGTTTCTGTAACTTTAGGAATTACACACGAAGTACTAGGTACCTACAGAAAGTTTGAATTTTGGTCGGCACTGTCAAATCACGAAGTGCGTAACCAGCAACTTCCTTGCTTGCCAGAAATTTCAAGTTCAATAGTCGTTCCAAAAAAGTAAGGATTCCTCTTTTTCAAATGACCCTAATCACTCTGTTGTATTTTAAATTCTAGCTAACCTTGTTCGCAGTCAGTTCTGCAACCTCCTTGGTTGCCCGAATGTGAGCACTTGCAATACGTCTTCCAGCGGAATATCTTGTGTAATTGTAAGCCAGCATTTCCTGGAAATCCTATTTTTCTCTTGTTCCCTGAAGTTATCTAACCTCAAAGCATGGCCTTGTGTACTCTTCAACACCCGAAGAGAAGCAATGATACACTGTATTGTCAATATCCGGTTCTGGGCATTGGCGGTCAAGTAAAATACGGAGATTACCATCAGTGTTTTTCAAGTCGTCTAGTCTCCAATAAATAGCTGTTCTGAAAGTGTTCAAATGACTCTAGTTTCCCGGAAGTTATGAATAAAGATACCTTGATTCTCCAAACCCATATTGACATTGAAGTTGCATTTCATATTTCTCACATAATTGTTTCAGTCCCTCTTTGAACACTTCTGCATCCATGGATACAAAACGAGCAGCAAAGGAATTGAACCCGAGTGTTAAGAGTAACTAAAATACTATATTGCTTCCAACTTTTTTGTAGGAAAATCTCACTTTCATGTCCTTTGTCAATTTTGTGTTGTACACACTTTTGAAAACTTTTTCAGCACGTTCATGTCCAAGAGTGTTACATTCCATGAAGTAATCCTCGTATACGTTCATTCTGTAGAACTTAATGTTAGGGTTCAAATGATTTCTATGATCCCTATTGATAAAGTAATATGACTGATGCGCGTGATGGCTTCAGAGAACTATCAATCTGTACCCAGTTTGTATCAAATTAAGAGAGATTATTCTATTTTTTAATCTTTTGATCGAAAGTTCAATTTAAAAAAAGTTGGAGTTGCTTCAAGAAGTCTTACAGATTCAAAAAAAAACTTGATACATACCTTTCTCGAGATGTAGCATTTTCTGTTGCATACAGGAAATTTTTGTAAGCTGCAAATACAAAAAATATTCACTGATTATATTATCGAGATACCTCTTGCACCGAATTCCCTGGCTTCCGAGAGAAGTCCTTTTGGAAGACGTTCATAGACTATACTTTGTGTGATTTTAGAATCACAGAAATTCAGAATAAAACCAAAAAGGAATAATACTTGAATTGAAATAGCTTTAAGTTTAACTGGCATTCACAAAGATGACGGTATGAGAGAATAATAAGAAGGATGTAAACAAAAACAAGACTAGTAGAAGAATTGATAGTGTAGTATCAGCTTCAGTAAGAGCTGCTTTTTACTGTTTGATTAAAAAGTGGTCGTGTCCGTACACTTTTATAATTTGGACACTCCAAAGATATGGGCTGTCAGTCAGCAACAGTCGGTAATAGAAACTGCCCAAATCATTTATCACGTCTTTCGAAGACGCGCGAAGTCGCGCGAAGCGTCAAAACCAACGACAAAAAATCTTATCGAAAATAGTAAATGCAACGTTGAAATCAGTCGTTGGTCGATCAACGACAACATCTCATGATCGTTTGATATTCGGACAAAAAAGAACGGTGACGTCATGCCGGAACGTACGGATTTTACTATTTTCTCAGAGTTCAAATCTAAATAGATTCTTGTTGTTTGACAATTGGTTTTGATGGTTTCTGACCAGAGAACATGCAAGATTATTGAGATCACAGCTACGCTTTTTGTAATCAACGTTTTTAACATGTGATTCTTGGGTTTTTAAACTTCAAGCGACTTACAAAGAAGAAAGAGAAAATGAAGTAACTTTTGCAACATTTTGTGTTAAGATAGTTCCAACTATCAATACATTTTCTATTGAAAAACAATGACGTGAACTAACTTTATACTCCGAAAACTGAGCATTAATAACAATGAGAACCTGGCATAACGACAGATAAATCATAAATTATATCTGACTCCAAAAGTTCTCAGGAGGAATGAATAGAAATGTGTTACCAACCTAAGTTCTCGATCGTTTTCATTTTACAAGGAGAACATCACACTTTTTTCTTTACAAACTTTCTTGAATCAACGGACAAAATGAAATTTTTTGACATGATATGAGTTTTTCCTACATCATTTTTTTTAGGTTGAGTGAAGTATATTTCAACAAAGCCCCGCAAAAAAAAATTAACAGTTTCGAACTCGGTTCAACAATAGAAGAATAGAACGTTATCCTAATTGAGATAACCCATAACTGTGACACAAACACATTTTAATATCAAATAATTTATTGTGAGAGAGAAAATAAGAAAAAAGAAACTATTCAAACTAGCAAAATAGTTATATAATTCAAGAAAATCATAGTTCAAAAAAATTGAGTTCAAGAGAATCTGTGAAAAATACCAGGGAAAAATTATACCAGAAATCAGACATGGAATTGGGCATGTTTTTATACAAACTGTTCTTTGAAAAAAAAAAGCGTTCCGACTTTAATATACTGCGAAAAAGAGTATGGTGTGAAGCGGATAACATTGAATGGTGTTCTTTAAACTAACTTGAGATTCATTTCCGAGGTTAATCATTGGCGACTTAATCAAAAATAATTTCGAATTCTTGTGCAGATCTCTTCAGATTCTCCTTTCTTTTTGTTGGGCGTTCCAAGTAACCAACTCGTACGAAGTCACCTGGTTCGTAAACTCTGTAATGAAATTACAATCAATCAAACTTCTCCGAAACGTTAGAAAACTCACAGTGGTTCACAGTTCAATTGATCATCCAATCTGTTGATCTTCGAGTCGAAATAATCGCGGAAGATCATATCCCAATTAATCTTTGGTACGAGATAAGTCTTATGCAGCTTGGATGCCACTACAAATTGATCTTCTTTGAAGCTTCCTCTCTTGGCGGGATAACACATGCTGAGTTCTCCAGTTTGTTTATCAACGATTACGTGGAATTTACGTTCACGATCAACCAACGTTGCCATTTCTTGATGTTCAGGAGACATCAAATACTTTTCTTTAACACATTCATCCAGCACAATAATTTTAGGCTCCTCGACAACAGAGATAATCAGGAGATTGTCGAAACAAGCGAAGGAAACTCCAATAGTCGACGGGTACACTGGCAAAGGAAGTGCTTCATACTCGTGCGATTTCAAAAACATGTCATCCACGCCATTTCTCAACGCTAAATACACGCGTCGTTTTCCTGTTTGAAGGTGTTGTTTTCCTTTTTGAATAATTCCAGATATCATAACTGATGTGAGAACATTCCCAATTTGTTCGGCGTTTCTTGCTGTGAGATAATGCGTTCTTCTGTAGAGCACATCGATAACATTCACAAGAGCTTGTTGTCCGTAGAACACTCTCATCATTGGATCAATCATACGATTCGGCATCTTAATGCGAATCGTTTCGAAGAAATCATAATATTGAAACTCCAGAGCTAGAAGAACAGTGTGCGCAACTTCCATTTTCACATCGTGGAAACTGTCCATAATTCGTTTGAAAATATCAGGTCTGAACCCTCGCAAGCGGAGTTTTTCCAAATAGTCGTCTTCGTCAAACTCGGGTGGGAATTGTTCTTGAATATCTAAGTGGGCAACCTCGAGGCTCTGTTCATGATTTCTCGTGCCATTTACCCAACTTGCTATAGTTAACCTCATATCGGCGATTAAAGGAACACGAATCTAAAACAAGAGATTAAGATTGTCAAATAGGAAACAACTTACTCTAGTGACGGCGTATCGGCAAAGTGAAGCCACATAAGAGTTCATTTGTTTACGCGTGTGTTTGTTGCTGAAATGAACAATAAAACATTTAATTTTGAAAAGTGAAACTGATTTACTTTATCTCGCAAAGATCTTCGAGCTGTCTGAGAAGAGGCCGTTCATTGAAAAATGCGTTGTGAACAGCATCGACAGTTTCCCTGAACTTTTCTATTCGTTTATTGAGGAAGGTTACATTCCGATTCTTCTCCGCGTCGTATATGGCATAGCTATTGAATATACGGAATTCGGATGTATCCAAGTACAAGCGAAACAGATAAAGATTGAACCGGAAGATTTCCATGTAGCACTTTATCAGCATTTTGAATGGTTTGTATTTCTCCTCATCCTCGATGTTCTAAACATTAATTTTTGGAATTTAAAAAAAATTGTTAATGTTTCTTACTTTGAAATTCATCAAACAACTTTCAGCTTCCTCCATCCAAGCTTGCTTGAATATTTGGAACTCTTCGTGCAATTCTGCAACCATTGGTATAGGAGCCATTGGAATTGGAATATTGGTTCCAGCTTTCTTCTCATTGATCGGTTTCCCAGACACATGTAGCAATCCATATTGTTGGTGAGAATAATTAATGAAACAAAAGATGTCTCCACGTTCATCTTCCTCTTTTTTGTCTTGGTCATGGAAACCGCATTCAAACATTGCAGCTATCAAATCGAACCTTTCCGAATCACTCGAATGGTTTGTGAAATTGAATAGTTTTTCCAAACTGGAGACTTCTTTCTCATCCAATGAAAGAGGTATGACGTACTTGGATCGCTGTAATAAGACGATATTTTAATTTATAAAATTACGTTTAATTTCACTTACATCAGTTTTCCTCACTGGTGAAATCGCTCTTCTTGCATAATTAAATTTCTTCGCAACGTAACTGTTGAGCTCTGTGAAATCAATGCACGAAAGACTGCGGTTAAAGTAACGAATGTCTCCTTTCTTTGTCCGTATTGGAGCTTCTTCACTTTTCGTACGACGTTTTAGTCCAGGCCTGGCAACATTGGCCTGCCTAGACTTTCTTTGTGCCAATAGGTGAGGCGCATTTTCAACCCAAAAACGGTCTTCATTCACTGCAGTTTCTACATCACCGGGGTGCAAAGGAACTTTGTCCACAATATCCTGATAAGTAGAATTTATGTCTTTAATTTTGAGTGAAGATTTGAAATTGGTATAACGAGAAGCAAAAGGTTTCCATTGTCTGTCAACTCGGATATTTCGAATGCTTGGATCATTTTGTCGTGGTTCAGTATAATCCAGTACAAGACAAGAGCTTGGACCATGCTCACAAACAAAACGTCCGAGAAATCGATCGACAGCCAACTGTGTATCCGTCAGCGAAAACTTTGTTCTAGTGTAGCAGAAATTCCCATTCTCAGCATTTACATGATTTTCACAGGTGCAATCTGGGATGATTATCACATCTCCGTATGTACATCCACCACACCAGCCGTCTGGCATTGTTTCATGGCTGTTAACGGAATAACAACGCGGAGCAAGAGCACCCATAAACCATATGTGATGGTATACACGGAAAGAGAACGCCAATGAGTTATCGACAACTGAAACAGGAAAACTGTTAATATTTGAGTGTTGAACGAAATACTTACTGTTCTTATTGTACCATTCTCGAGATTGATACCATTTAAGATTGGTGAAAAACTCAATTGGCTTGATTGGTAATCCGTTTTTACGAGGAACTTCCCATTTCAATCTGCGGAACTCTCTTTGACTAACAGCAATGTGTTCGAACAGATGAAGAAATAGGTTCTCAGCACTCCGAGCAGCTTCCAAATTAAATTTAATAGGTCGTCTTTTGTACTGACTCCAATTATATCTGTCATGTCGTAGTACGCGATCACTTCTTTTCTCCATCATGTGGACTGAAAAACAATCATTTTTTGAAATTATGAAAACACAATAGTGAATAGAAACTTACAGCGATACAAACTCTCTTTGAGGTGGTTTTTGTTGGCTTTGTCGTAAAGATGCGTTTTCAGCACTTCTCGATTAGACAAGCTTAGATCGTGGACTGTAAAAATAAAAAAAGTTGGTTTTCATTGTAAACTATTGATCTTACATGATATTTCGATTGTTCTGAACACTTGTTGAATGAATGGGTCATCAGAAGCAGGCAGCCTTGTTGGGAAATCGGTATCTTCGGATAAGTCAGTTCTCCGCCTTTTGTTCGATTGACGCCCGTGTCTGCTTCGTTTTCGACCATTGATGTTTTCTTCTTCAATAATTTCTATATCAGAGTCGACAATATTCCTGCCTCCTGCGCTTCTTTGACTTCTTATTGATTTGAGAAGTAAGTAATCATAGTCGTCTTCTCCTCGTCCTCCGTGATGGTAGTAGTAATGGTGGTGGTTGTTACGCATCTCATTCATAACAGCTTTCCGACAGGTTTCTTGTATTTTTGACCCATAATGCTCTTTAACCCAATAGATCCATTCAATCATAATTTTGGTCTTTTGATCCCTTGTTGTCAGAGGTTTCCGATCGATAAATGCTTGTATAGAAAAAATTGTGTCATCTAGGCATTTCCTAACTTCAGAAGACTCGTCTTCTGTGAAATGCCAACGACGTTGCATAGAACGTTTGCAAACCTTCTCGATTACTTTGAAAATAACAATGAGAGCCTCATCTATCGTGCTGTCCGGTTTCATACATTTAGACAAATTGAAACAAGTGAATAGTCGGAAGATCAGCCGTATAAGGTTACATAGCAATTGAACAACTGGATAAAATCCATTATTCTCAAACATTGCTGTTAAATTTTCTGGAGAGCAGATTGCTTCTTGGAAGTAGCCGCCGATGAGGACAAGTTGCTCAATGATTTCTGCTACACAAGCCGCTATCTCTGGTGTATACACAATCTTTCTTTCAAGAAAAATTCTTTCTCTCGTTTCCCGGCTTTTGCGCTTCTTGACGATCAACGTGTAACAGGCTCCAAGGACTGGGTAAATCCATAGAATACTTGGAGCAGTTAATGTAGCATCTCTTGTGACATAATTTAAAACTTCTTTTTCCGAATTCTCCTCCCGACTTCCACTACTATTGCGGCGTATCCAGAGTTCAATCTTTTTCCAGAAGTCAGAGCATGATGAATCAGGCAATTGGAAAGATTTTGAGGGAATACAGGCAAAATTTTTCTCATCATAACATTTTGCTAAGTGCAATATAAATATTCTATAACCATCCACTGGTCGTGAAGCTGTGGGTTGGACTTGAAGAATATTATGTTCATGTTCCGATCCACGTAAACGTCGAATAACGATGTGAATGAGAAAATTGTGTAGAAGTGAAGGAGAAATGCTTGGTTGAATAGATATAAGGTTTTGTTTGAGTACCAGAGGATCGTAGAGTTTTGTTATCACATTGACAAATGCGTCTACGACATCAGGATGGACATCTTGCAACAAGGTTTCGATATTTCCCAAGAAAAACCATTTCCTTTCCAAACTCTCTCCTTTTTTGTAAATGAAACCAGAGATAATGTTCTCCGCCAATTCATTAACATTTTGTGAATAACCAAATGAACACAACTCGTCAGGTATTGTTGGCTGAAATTTAGTTGTTACAGCGCGATTATTGAATGAAAGAAAAACTTACATCTGAGAAATCGTTGAGTAATTTGCACATTTCATCCCAGTCACTCATGGTCTTGTAAGCAGCCACATACATCTGTAATTTAAATGGCTACTGAATTTTTTTGTGTACAGAAACTTACCGGAACAACCTTCTCAATCAGCTCAACAGCTTTTTCAGTTTTGAAAGCTTCTTTAGCAGTCTTGTATACCCCTTCTTCATCTTCGTAACACATCACAAGAGTTACTTCCTCATTGCTTCTAATATGTAGGTAACATTGTTTCGCAAATTCTTTCACTAAAAACTTGGCTCGGTACTTCTTGATAGCTTCTTGAATTCTTCTCTTTTCTTCAAGTTCCCGAATTCGTTGTGCTTCCAGTGCTTTGATCCGTTTTTCTTCGAGTTCTCTAATTCGTTTTTCTTCGAGTTCTTTTTTCTTCTTCTCCTCTTGTTCTTTCTTCCAAACCTCATGTTGTTTCTCAAGCTTGCGTCGATCAGCTTCACGTTTCCTTTTTTGTTCCTCTTCGAACTCTTTTTTTCGTTGTCGGATTATTGCTTTGATCAAATCCTCTTCTGCTTTTTTGATTTTTTCCAGTCGTTCCACTTCAAGACGTTTTTTCTCCTCCTCTTGTTTTTTCTTTTTGCGATATTTTTCAAGCCATCTACGTGCCATAGCTTCCAATCTCTTTCTTCTAGCTTCTTCTTCATTTTTCTCCTTTTCTTCCCGTTTTCTTCTTGCTTCAGCTTCAATTCTCTTTTTCCTTTCTTCGGCCAATCGAGCTTCCAGCTCGAGTTTTCTTTTTTCTGCTTCTTTTCTTTTTTTCTCATGTTTCTTGAGTCGTTCTTTTCTTATTGCTTCACGTTTCATATGTTCAGCAAGCAGGTCTTTGAATTCCAGCCATGCATCATGATACATATCCTCCAATCTTCTGCGTTGTCGGTCGCGTAACTTAGCTTCCTCGGCATCATTTATCTTTTTGGCGGCCGCTTCCTGATTGAGGCGAGAAATAATTATTCTTTCCTGAACTTGCTTTGTTGCTTTCTCGATTGCTTTTAGACGTGCTCTTTCCTTTTCATACTCTTCTTTGTTTCTCCTATCTTCTTCAGCTAATCGTACTTGTTCTTCCGGGGGCAGTTTTGCACGAGCTGCGGTTTTCTCTGCACGCTCACGTCGAGACAATCTTCGTTCATGATCTTTCATAATCTCAGCTTGATAACTTCTGTTTTCGATCAAAACCTGTTTTAGTGATCGATCCAGATGTCTTTTTCGTTTTTGTTGAGTTTTCAAAAACTCCTCAAACTCATAATCTTCCCGTACTATAAAATGCATTCGCGTGTGCCACATAACAAGATGTTTTGGTTGCTTTTTGGCATAATATGAGCATCTCTTGGTGAAGTTATTCAAGAACAGAAGACAACCATCCATCAGATTTCTCGAACTGACACGATTGAGGAAGAAGAATTCCATTGCCAGGTAATTGAATGTTGGAAGAACTTGCTTCGGTTTTCTTGGCAACGTTTCTAGCTTCCTTCTTCGTGCGACACGAGCATCTTGAAGTTCACGGGTCATGGTGATACCGGCACGGATGCTTATATTCTGAAAACAAAAAATGTTGATGAGCAAACTGATTTTAGAATTATATGTCACTGTAATGCATCATGAAGTAAGAATGAGGAAAACTGGCAAAGTGCGATATTTGACGCGCCAATCATATCTATACAAATCTATTATTACTCAACTTGACTTTATACGGGGCTCATAATCTTTCGTAAATATAATTTTTCTATTTTCAGAAAGACTAATCGATTACCTAATTGTTTTGATAAACTTACTTCACATGCAACAACGTGTGCTACAGTATCTTTCAGCACTTGGGAACAAACGTCAACTAGATCGGCATCGCCATAAGTGAACACCCTGGGGACATTGAGCTTTCTGTGCTTGTGTGGGTTTCGGATGCAATCTGAAAAAAAAGTTTTCATTTGTCGCATAATGTTTAGGATGTATTACTCTTAGTTCTGGCAACTTCATCAGCAAGACGTGGCAAGTTGCCGTGGTAGCATTCCTGCATTTCTTTGAAAGCTAGGTTCGATTGTTGAATTGTTTCAAAACGAAGTGAATGTTTTTGAACAATTCGATTCATTTTTCTTCTTCTTAGTTTCGCTGTTGCATGTTTTGGACGATGAATGCAACATTGGTATAAGTTCGAAATTCTATTGAAACGGTAGTCTTTGTAAGCCATATCAAGGAAAATGGAATCAGAAGATTGTGTTCTTCTGAGTTTCGGTACTTTTTCAGTAATATCTTCGTTCTCGCTCAAGTACCCCTCGTAGTCCGACTCGGCACTGAAATAAGTTAGTTCAACAAACACCACCAAAATATTGAAATCGGAAAGAAGAAGCAAAACTTACTCAGAAGGTAGCCAGGGACAATCGAAATCATTAGTTTTGAGTCCTATATCTTGAAGAGTTTCTGGTTTTCTTCCTGGTTTCTTCTTCTGATGTTCTTCCAAGCGTCGTATTCTTTGCTCAGGAGGCGTTGGAAGATTGTGTAGTCTTCTTCTGATATCAATGAGATCCTTCCGAGTTGGTCTAACTTCTTCTTCTTCTCCATGGTAAATTATAATTTGCCTTGGAACTTCATCCTCTTCATCGTTATCAACATCCAAGTCGCAAATGAGACGTGAAACGCGTTTCTGTTCTCTTTGCATCGGCTTAGGAACAACTGCTTGTTCCACTTCTCCAAAATTAGTTCGAACAATGATTTCACTTGGCTGTACATCATCATCATCATCTGAATCTAAATCCTCACAACGATACATTTCACCGCCTGGTCTCTGAAGCCAAAGTCCTTGATCAGTTGAATTAAGAACAGTTGTTCTCCCAAGATTGTTAGGATCGATTGTTTGCATAACTTTTGTTCCTCCACAGATGATCATGAATGCTGATAGGTAACTTTCATTAGCAGCTGCCAATCCATACTGAAAAGATATAGTGTCAATACGGATTGGTAAAAGACGGAAAATGAAGAAAAAAAGAAATGCATGGTGGGAGATGAGAGGCTGACAAGGGACCTCACTTAACTTATGCTTTGGGAATTTTCTATAAATTTGCCAAACCGCTAATTTGGACCCCCTGAGAACGAAAATTTCACTTAGAACTCCCACAACTCAAAAATAAAAATTTTATTTTTTTTTGGTCAAAAAATTCTGGAAAAAATTTTCGAAACTCTAAATTTGACGTCATTCCTAGTCTATATACCTTTTCTCAACTTGTATGAACATAAAAACTCAAATTTTCGAGTTCCTGTCAATATTAGATCAAGTTTTTGAAATTTCTTCGAAAACCGGATTTTTTCAAATTTTTGGAAAAATCGCTGTAACTCCCTTCAAAATGGTTTGTGGCACGTGAAATTTGAACTGAAACATCCCAGGTATGCCAGAATAACGTGTTTAAATTTTGAAAAGATTCTGAAAAAATTCACTTTTTTCCAATTTTTTTCGGATGAACAGGGGGGACCATATCAAGCAAAATTTTCCGAAAATAAATTTTTTTCCAAAAAGTGTCGGAAAATGTTTGCCTCAGTGGAAAACTATTATAGTTAATTCGAAACGAATATTGAGCATCGTTTGCCGTACTTCTATTGAGATTTCCCTCAAAAACTGTACTGAAAAACACGGAAAATGAAAATTTACCCCGATTTTCGGGATTTGTGGGATTTCTCGTTATGATTTTTGGCTTCAGGGGGCCAAAATGTACCCGCCCGCAAATTTTTAGAAAATTCCCAAAGCATAAGTTAAGTGAGGTCCCTTGTGAGGAATGAAAAATTCTACGAGTCGGTACTAAAACACGATTTTAGCTGGCACAAATGTTTGGAATAAAAAATGAAGAATGATTCTTTAACCTATCTCTACGAAAAAAACCTTGTTTTTCGAACACTTGGAAGATTCAGAAAAAATAGTTGTTGCAAGAAAATAAGTTCAAAAATGGGCCGTATATCAAAAATGAACCCGTCAGAGACAGGAACTCTCCCAAAACTGAACATTTTTTATTAGACGCGTGGAAAACGCCACAATCCCGAAGGTTTTAAAGTACTGGAAACTATTGTGTTTGTGTTTGTTTGACATACATTTGTCATTTTCTCATTTTTCTCATGTAGGCAGTTTTTTTTCAGAACAATGTTGAGCCTCGTGGGAGTTCCGGGTGATCCGAGACTGTTGACGTTCATTCGTCAAGGATCCAACGCATAAGCAATGAGAGAGAGAAAAAATCTCGCGTCATATAAAGGAATTTTCAGCTCTGGGAGAGTTACTGGGTCTGACGGGTTCATTATTGGGATCCAATACGTACTACCGCTCAAAAATGTGGAAAACAGAAAAGGAAAGTCGGAAACAAGTGATTCCGTGAATCTATATTCAAAATCTCATGCTAAAATACTTACACTGTAAAATTGGTGAGTGTCACATAAATTCATAAAGGAAACAGTATCAGTCTCTCGTTCCGCCATCTGAAAGTATAAATTGATACATTGTTCTGAAAAAAAACATGAACTCACAACACTCTCGATTTCAGCGTTAGTTATTGTTTGATGAAAAGAGCTTTCATTCCGAGCAAGTATGTCAAATACAGGTCTGTTCATGCGGCAAATCTCAGCAAGATGAAGGAGGTAAACAGTGACTCTATCAAAAGCCAATTTCAATCGGATATCCCATCTAAAAATATTCTGATTCGTTCTCCAGAAATTTCAATTTCCTTACCTGTCATATTTAACATGGAGTGGAAAAGGTATTTTGAAGAACATATCTACCAAAAATCGTTTTGGGGTACTTTTACAATTGATATCAACATGCTTTTCATTAATGGATTCCCAGCAGAGGAAAAAACCATGAATGTGTTTTCCCATACAATGGAAGTCATACAGTTCCCTCGATGTTAAATGTCCCACGTGGAATCCTCTGGGAGGATTGATTTTACCACTGCAAATCATTCATCGGTGGAAGTTTTGAAATCTATTTCACTTACTATGTTAAACTGAGATATTCAATTTGAGCTTCTTTATACCTCTCTGCTAAATAGTGCATTTGATCACCAATTGTTTGTGCACTATGAGGGAAATAACCGCACTCTAGAGTGGGTGGCACGAAAAGTTCTGGAATGTCTGACGAACGTTGAATGCGAAACGAAATGGATTTTTTGGTCATGAAGAATTCTCTCGCAAAATATGAAGAATCGAGAATAACATCGTCTTCTGGCCTTCTCTGCAAAAATTGATTTGATTGGAATATACAAAAAAAAAACAATTATACTCACCTTTGTAAGACGGTCGATCAAAAGTTCTGAAATTTTTTCCAGTTGCGAAGCAGCGTTCCCTTGTAACAAGAAATGCGCTCGGTAGAGAATACGGTCATTGTTAATTGAATATGATGGTTCACACGGTTGTGTGAAGAAGCCACTACTATCATTTTGAAAGGGACCTTGCTTACGTTCCCACCAGCTTAGTTGGAACTTCATTTGCTTTTGTTTACAAGAAAGTTTCTTCATTGCGAATCCAAAGTTCAGCGTTTTTATCGAGCTGTCGTATTCCAAAGCAACTGGAATCACTTGATCGTAAAACGTGTCAGACTTGTGTACCAGCCTCTGTGCTTCTTTCAAATAGCATTCAATAGTTTCTGCTACATTTGCTTCTCTGACGTTCCGGAATTCTGTAGTCTCTTCGTCCTCTTCATGGAATTGGAGAATACTATGCTGTGCTACTTGACGTGTCACACGTGTTCGCTTCGCGTTCTGCGTACGTAACTTTTCAGAAGACATATTCTTAAGACGATATATGACAGGGCGTACGTCATCATGAACAATCTCAACCATTTTCTTGGTTTCATAATTTTTGTTTGGATTGAGATAATCATTTCCAAAAAACGCTTTCTCTTGGTATTCCTTCACTGGTGGAGGTACATCTGGTCTTGTTTTTTGCTGTTGTGATGGTTTGACTACCGCTACTTCTTGCACAGGTGAAGGGCTTCTATGATACATAGCAAGATTTAAATCGTCTTCTACAGAAGCGCTCTGCCTATCTGTGCCAGAAGGGCTCCGCCTATTTGGGCCAAAAACGCTCCGCCTTTCTGTGCCATCAATTTGAATTTCATCATCTGAGAGCATTATATTATCGGTCTCCACATACTCACGATCTGGAGGCGGCCAATATGAATTTTCGAGTTCATCAAGGTGACGGTCTATTCGTCTTCGCTTGCTTGATTCAGACGAATAAGCAGGCGAGATTCTGGCAGCACGCAGTGCATCCTCAGCCATTCTGTTTCTTTCCTCTTCTTCTATCTCTTCCAATGTTACCATGATCGGCTCGCGATAAATTGAAAAGTCAGAATCATCGTTCTCATCTTGCACTTCGTCGTCCACATTCTGCACTTCTCTTGGTGAGAAAGACTGTTCAAATTCGCCATACTCAAAATTGTCCTCATCTTGCTCATTTTGCACTTCATCGTCCACATTTTGCGCTGCGACGTCCACAATTTGCACTTCGTCGTCCTCATCTTGCATTTCATCGTGTACGTTTTGCACTTCATCGTCCACATTTTGCGACTTGTTCAGGAACTGGAGCCAGTTGATCAATCACATCTTGGCTTGAAGTGGTTGGGATTTTTTCAACATGTTCGGATGTCTTTTCCTCCATGACTTGTTCAGGAACTGGAGCAAGTTGATCAATCACATCTTGGCTTGAAGTGGTTGGGATTTCTTTAACATGTTCGGATGTCTCTTCCTCCATGACTTGTTCAGGAACTGGAGCAAGTTGATCAATCACATCTTGGCTTGAAGTGGTTGGAATCTCTTCAACATGTTCGGATGTCTCTTCCTCCATGACTTGTTCAGAAACTGGAGCCAGTTGATCAATCACATCTTGGCTTGAAGTGGTTGGAATTTCATCAACATGTTCGGATGTCTCTTCCTCCATGACTTGTTCAGAAACTGGAGCCAGTTGATCAATCACATCTTGGCTTGAAGTGGTCGGAATCTCATCAACATGTTCGGATATCTCTTCCTCCATGACTTGTTCAGAAACTGGAGCCAGTTGATCAATCACATCTTGGCTTGAAGTGGTCGGAATCTCATCAACATGTTCGGATATCTCTTCCTCCATGACTTGTTCAGAAACTGGAGCAAGTTGATCAATCACATCTTGGCTTGAAGTGGTTGGAATCTTTTCAACATGTTCAGATGTCTTTTCCTCCATCACTTGTTCAGGAACTGGAGCCAGTTGATCAATCACATCTTGGCTTGAAGTGGTTGGGATTTCTTCAACATGTTCGGATGTCTCTTCCTCCATCACTTGTTCAGGAACTGGAGCAAGTTGATCAATCACATCTTGGCTTGAAGTGGTTGGGATTTCTTTAACATGTTCGGATGTCTCTTCCTCCATGACTTGTTCAGGAACTGGAGCAAGTTGATCAATCACATCTTGGCTTGAAGTGGTCGGAATCTCATCAACATGTTCGGATATCTCTTCGTCCATCACTTGTTCAGGAACTGGAGCCAGTTGATCAATCACATCTTGGCTTGAAGTGGTTGGGATTTCTTCAACATGTTCAGATGTCTTTTCCTCCATCACTTGTTCAGGAACTGGAGCCAGTTGATCAATCACATCTTGGCTTGAAGTGGTTGGGATTTCTTCAACATGTTCAGATGTCTTTTCCTCCATGACTTGTTCAGGAACTGGAGCAAGTTGATCAATCACATCTTGGCTTGAAGTGGTCGGAATCTCATCAACATGTTCGGATATCTCTTCGTCCATGACTTGTTCAGGAACTGGAGCCAGTTGATCAATCACATCTTGGCTTGAAGTGGTTGGGATTTCTTCAACATGTTCGGATGTCTCTTCCTCCATGACTTGTTCAGGAACTGGAGCCAGTTGATCAATCACATCTTGGCTTGAAGTGGTTGGGATTTCTTCAACATGTTCGGATGTCTCTTCCTCCATGACTTGTTCAGAAACTGGAGCCAGTTGATCAATCACATCTTGGCTTGAAGTGGTTGGAATCTCATCAACATGTTCAGATATCTCTTCCTCCATGAATTGTTCAGGAACTGGAGCCAGTTGATCAATCACATCTTGGCTTGAAGTGGTTGGGATTTCTTCAACATGTTCGGATGTCTCTTCCTCCATGACTTTTTCAGGAACTGGAGCAAGTTGATCACTCACATCTTGGCTTGAAGTGGTTGGAATCTCATCAACATGTTCGGATATCTCTTCCTCCATGACTTGTTCAGGAACTGGAGCAAGTTGATCAATTACATCTTGGCTTGAAGTGGTTGGGATTTCTTCAACATGTTCGGATATCTCTTCATCCATGACTTGTTCAGAAACTGGAGCAAGTTGATCAATTACATCTTGGCTTGAAGTGGTTGGGATTTCTTCAACATGTTCGGATATCTCTTCATCCATGACTTGTTCAGGAACTGGAGCCAGTTGATCAATCACATCTTGGCTTGAAGTGGTTGGGATTTTTTCAACACACATTTCATCGTGTACGTTTTGCACTTCATCGTTTTCATCTTGCTTTCCGTCGTCCTCATCTTGCACTTCGTCGTCCTCATCCTCCACTTCATCATCCTCATCTTGCATTTCATCGTCCACATTTTGCAACTCTCTTGGTGAAAGAGACTGTTCGGAATCGCCATACTCAGAATTGGAATGATGACCAAGAAAATTTGACATATAGTCCAAATGACGTCGATGACGATCGAAATCTACAGACATTACAGAAGGTGGACGAGCACGTGGAGTTTCATTTAGAGTCATCCTTCTGATAGGTGAATATCTGGATGAGTGCTCGGGCGCTACTTCTTCTTCTTCTTCGTCTTCTTCATCTTCTTCTTCATCCTCTTTGTCGTCTACTTCTTCTTCATAATCTACGGCATCAGAAGAGAGCTCCGAATAGGCTACACGTTCCGATTCGTCACTGTCGCTTTCAACTGAACTGATAGAAGAGTTTTCATCAGATTCGGGTTGTTCTCCAAATTCTCTGTCGTTGTCCTCATCTAAACCATCAACGGCTTCAAGCGGTTCAAGTTGTTCTTCCTCTTCATCGCCATTATCAGATAAATGATGAGGATTCGATTCCAGTTCTTCACCATCTGAGCTAAGATTAACGAGTTCGTCGTCATCGGAATGAATTTGATTCGGGTCATTATTTGCGATATCACAAAACAATTCTCTACCGGTACCTTCATCTGAACTGACATCAATGACTTCAATAGGTGCTTGCTGTTCTTCCTCTAGTTCTTCTTCTTCATCATTGCCTTCATCAACTAAATGATCAGTACCTGGTTCTGGTTCACCACCATCGCCTTCATCTGAACTGATATCAATGACTTCAATAGGTGCTGGCTGTACTTCCTCAAGTGCTTTTACATTGTTGCCTTCATCAGCTAAATGATCCGAGTCAGATTCTAATTGACCACGGTCGCTTTCATCTGAGCTGATATTGATGACCTCAATTGGTGCTGGCTGTTCTTCCTCATCACCCCCACCATCAGGTGAATGTTCCAAATCCCGTTCGAGTTCTTCACCGTCGCCTTCATCAGAACTGATATCGATGACTTCAATGGGAGCTGGAAGTTCTTCCTCATTATCGTCTGCATCAGGTGAACTTCTGTCAGATTCTCCACCGTCGCCTTCATCTGAACTGCGATCAACAACTTCTGGCATGTTTATCACACGGTCTTCCTCATCATCGCTTGCTTCTCTGTCGTTGTCGACATTTATGTTGATATCAACAGCTTCTATGGGCTCCTGTTGTTCTTCCTCAACCTCTTGATTTTCATCGCCGTCATCCGATGAACGTCCTGAACTCGATTCCAGTTCTTCACCATCACTTTCATCTGAGCTAAAAATGACAAGTTCGTCGTTATCCAATAGAACTCGTTCCTCATCATCATTTGCGGGTTCGGGGGCCCTTTCCTCTGGCTTTTGTTCATCTTCATCTCGATTGACCTGACCAGGAACCTGTGGAAAAGGATCACCCGCCTCTTCCTCAATTTCTTGTTCAGGTATTGAAGAAAGTTCGATCACGCTATGGCTTGGGGACGTCGGGAACTCTTCAACGTTTTCAAATAAATCTTCTTCCAGTTCTTGTTTAGGAACTGGAGCGAGTTGATCAATCACATCTTGGCTTGAAGTGGTTGGAATCTCATCAACATGTTCGGATGTTCCTTCCTCCATGACTTGTTCAGGAACTGGAGCCAGTTGATCAATCACATCTTGGCTTGAAGTGGTTGGAATCTCATCAACATGTTCGGATGTTCCTTCCTTAATGACTTGTTCAGGAACTGGATCAAGTTGATCAATCACATCTTGGCTTGAAGTGGTTGGAATCTCATCAACATGTTCGGATGTTCCTTCCTCCATGACTTGTTCAGGAACTGGATCAAGTTGATCAATCACATCTTGGCTCGAAGTGGTTGGAATCTCATCAACATGTTCGGATGTTCCTTCCTCCATGACTTGTTCAGGAACTGGAGCCAGTTGATCAATCACATCTTGGCTTGAAGTGGTTGGGATTTCTTCAACATGTTCGGATGTCTCTTCCTCCATGACTTGTTCAGGAACTGGAGCCAGTTGATCAATCACATCTTGGCTTGAAGTGGTTCGAATCTCATCAACATGTTCGGATGTTCCTTCCTCCATGACTTGTTCAGGAACTGGAGCCAGTTGATCAATCATATCTTGGCTTGAAGTGGTTGGAATCTCATCAACATGTTCGGATGTTCCTTCGTGCTGACTTGTTCAGGAACTGGAGCCAGTGATCAAGCACATCTTGGCTTGAAGTGTGGATCTCATCACATGTCGGATGTCTTCCTCATGACTTGTTCAGGAACTGGATCAAGTTG
>GL379786.1:261741-273858 GCA_000143925.2 Caenorhabditis brenneri | reverse complement strand
GGCTTGGGACGTCGAGAACTCTTCAACCTTTTTCAAAATAAATCTTCTTCCAGTTCTTGTTAGGAACTGGAGCGAGTTGATCAATCACATCTTGGCTTGAAGTGGTTGGAATCTCATCAACATGTTCGGATGTTCCTTCCTCCATGACTTGTTCAGGAACTGGATCCAGTTGATCAATCACATCTTGGCTTGAAGTGGTTGGAATCTCATCAACATGTTCGGATGTTCCTTCCTCCATGACTTGTTCAGGAACTGGATCAAGTTGATCAATCACATCTTGGCTTGAAGTGGTTGGAATCTCATCAACATGTTCGGATGTTCCTTCCTCCATGACTTGTTCAGGAACTGGATCAAGTTGATCAATCACATCTTGGCTTGAAGTGGTTGGAATCTCATCAACATGTTCGGATGTTCCTTCCTCCATGACTTGTTCAGGAACTGGATCAAGTTGATCAATCACATCTTGGCTTGAAGTGGTTGGAATCTCATCAACATGTTCGGATGTTCCTTCCTCCATGACTTGTTCAGGAACTGGATCAAGTTGATCAATCACATCTTGGCTTGAAGTGGTTGGAATCTCATCAACATGTTCGGATGTTCCTTCCTCCATGACTTGTTCAGGAACTGGAGCCAGTTGATCAATCACATCTTGGCTTGAAGTGGTTGGAATCTCATCAACATGTTCGGATGTTCCTTCCTCCATGACTTGTTCAGGAACTGGAGCCAGTTGATCAATCACATCTTGGCTTGAAGTGGTTGGAATCTCATCAACATGTTCGGATGTTCCTTCCTCCATGACTTGTTTAGGAACTGGATCAAGTTGATCAATCACATCTTGGCTTGAAGTGGTTGGAATCTCATCAACATGTTCGGATGTCTTTTCCTCCATGACTTGTTCAGGAACTGGAGCCAGTTGATCAATCACATCTTGGCTTGAAGTGGTTGGGATTTCTTTAACATGTTCGGATGTCTTTTCCTCCATGACTTGTTCAGGAACTGGAGCCAGTTGATCAATTACATCTTGGTTTGAAGTGGTTGGAATTTCTTCAACATGCTCAGATGTTTCTTCCTCCATGTCTTGTTCAGGAACTGGCGCACGTTGATCAATTACATCTTGGTTTGAAGTGGTTGGAATTTCTTCAACATGCTCAGATATTTCTTCCTCCATGTCTTGTTCAGGAACTGGCGCAAGTTGATCAATCACATCTTGGCTGGAAGTGGTCGGAATCTCATCAACATGTTCGGATGTTCCTTCCTCCATGACTTGTTCAGGAACTGGAGCCAGTTGATCAATCACATCTTGGCTTGAAGTGGTTGGAATCTCATCAACATGTTCGGATGTTCCTTCCTCCATGACTTGTTCAGGAACTGGATCAAGTTGATCAATCACATCTTGGCTTGAAGTGGTTGGGATTTCTTCAACATGTTCGGATGTTCCTTCCTCCATGACTTGTTCAGGAACTGGAGCCAGTTGATCAATCACATCTTGGCTTGAAGTGGTTGGAATCTCATCAACATGTTCGGATGTTCCTTCCTCCATGACTTGTTTAGGAACTGGAGCCAGTTGATCAATCACATCTTGGCTTGAAGTGGTTGGAATCTCATCAACATGTTCGGATGTTCCTTCCTCCATGACTTGTTCAGGAACTGGAGCCAGTTGATCAATCACATCTTGGCTTGAAGTGGTTGGAATCTCATCAACATGTTCGGATGTTCCTTCCACCATGACTTGTTTAGGAACTGGAGCCAGTTGATCAATCACATCTTGGCTTGAAGTGGTTGAAATCTCATCAACATGTTCGGATGTCTCTTCCTCCATGACTTGTTCAGGAACTGGCGCACGTTGATCAATTACATCTTGGTTTGAAGTGGTTGGAATTTCTTCAACATGCTCAGATGTTTCTTCCTCCATGTCTTGTTCAGGAACCGGCGCACGTTGATCAATTACATCTTGGTTTGAAGTGGTTGGAATTTCTTCAACATGCTCAGATATTTCTTCCTCCATGTCTTGTTCAGGAACTGGCGCAAGTTGATCAATCACATCTTGGCTGGAAGTGGTCGGAATCTCATCAACATGTTCGGATGTGGGTTGTTCGGGAACTGGTGCTGGTTGGTCAATGACGTTCTGTCTTGAAGTTCCGGTTTCATCGTCTTCTTCGGATTCATCACTTTCAAGTATGTTTTCCGGAAGTTCATGCATATAATGGCTTGTTTTTCTTGGGATACCATAGGGGTTATAAGGTGGTTCTTCTTTCGAGGTGCCAGCTGACGGCTCTTGGGCACCAGAAGATGTTTGTTCAGGAACTGGAGCATTTTGATCAATCACATTTTGGCTTGTAGCGATTGCGATATCTTCAACATGTTCGGATATCTCTTCCTCTATTTGCTGTTCAGGAACTGGAGCAAGTTGGTCAATCACATCCTGGCTTGAAGTTGTTGGTATATCTTCAACACGTTTGGATGTCTCGCCTCCCGTTTGATGTTCAGTAATTGGAGTAAGTTGATCAATCCCTTCTTTGCTTGAGGTGGTCGGAATCTCTTCAACATGTTCGTATGTGGGTTGTTCGGGAACTGGTGCTGGTTGGTCAATTACGTTCTGTCTTGAAGTTTCGGTTTCATCGTCGTCTTCGGATTCATCACTTTCTAATATGTTTTCCGGTAGTTCATGCATGTAATGACTCGTTTTTCTTGGGATACCATAGGGGTTATAAGGTGGTTCTTCTCTTGAGGGGCCGGCTGACGGTTCTTGAGCACCAGACGATGTTTGTTCAGGTATTTGAGCAGTGTTACCAATAAATCGTTGCCTAGAAGGAGCTGTGATCTGCTCAGTATGATCAGTTGTTTCTTCTTCCAAATATGGCTCAAGTATTGGAGCAGATTGTTCAAAAACATCTTGGGTCGATGTTGACGGGCAATCAGTGTGTACAAGTGAATCTTCTTCAAAAAAACTATCAATTACCGAGGCATTCGGATCATAATCATTTTGCGTTGTCATAGTGTTGGCTACCGCGGACCCTCTTGGTTGTTCTCCGAAGAGTTGTCCAAAATCGGGATCACATAGTTGCTCATCTGTTTGATTTTGGGTAGGTATACTTCTTTTATTCCATTCGTTTGACTGATCATCAAATGCAAAGTCAGGAAATGTTTTCAGATTGCTTTCGTCTTGGCCTGTGCTTGGAAACCCAGAAAAGTTCCCGTGGGACATGGCTTGTCTGAATAGAGTTCCAGAGTTTTGATCATGAGCTTGGCTTGTGCTTTGATAGTTTGTCCCGGTTTGATCGCTTCTTTGAGTGTACGGTAGGTCAGCTCGTAATTGCTCATCAATAGCGTCCGTTGAATAAGCTGGGAATCCGGGAATCGGTTGACTATATCTTTCGGGACCAGAGAGGAAACCCTGCTGGCGTGCGTGCATTTGATTTGGGTTGTTGTCGAAACTTCCCATGGGGACATGAGTTCCGTAATTCGGCATTGGCTGGCCAAGATTTGATGCTGGATAATTACCATGCGGCTGTCTTGGGTTAAATAAGCTAAGCGTGGGTTCACCGTGTTGTTCCTGACACTGTCTCAGATCATCTTGATAAGCTGAACTCTCCAACAAATCGAATTCAGATACAGAACGTGAAAAGTTTTGAACTTGTTGCTGTGGTGGTATCGGATGGTATGAGAAAGGGTTATATTGATTTGCGTTGAAAACAAAGTCTCCTCCAGGAACATTTTGTCCTTGACTTTGCCCAGTATCAGTTAATGATGTCGGCTCGCCAGAATAGTTTTGATTACTTTGAATGAAGTTTCTTTGTTGTTTATTACGGTCAGGATCCAGTTCATCTATATTGAAATCATTTTGTAGCTGTTGAACAAGTTGCTCCTGATGATGTTCATTGGAACTATTTCCACTATCTGAGGGCGGTGTCTTGAGAAAATCATCTTCATGACCAGATGTTCGAAAGGTAAATCTTGGAGATTGAACTACATTTGATGGGCCTTGTGAAGTCGATTGTGTTGTAGATGGATCATCGTCGTCAAGCTCAACCATATGGCGTCCATCTAGATGTTGTACCAATGGTTCAATTCCCGCAGGTTCGTCTGTTGGAAGTCCAGGAATTTCAGGAAAAACAAAATCTCCTAACCCGTCTTGATCCATCAGTCGAACAGAAGTATTCGGTTTGCTGAAAAAAGAAAAATCGTTAGTGGAGGGAAATGAAGTGAAAAAAATGTTTTCGCAAATGTTTTTGACTTGAGGACAAGCACTTTTTCATATGAATACACAACTTCCCCCAGTTATTTCACACAAAAAAAAACGTGAGAAACCCGAATGCTCGCAATTTTTTCAGAATAACTGGCTGAAATACTATTATAATAAGGATCATCTCTCTAACGGTAAATTTGAAAAAGCGAGGACTGAAAAACGTTCAAATTGAATGAAAATTCTCAATAGAGGTGCTCATTTTGATAGTGTGGATCCTTGTTCTGAAGCATTCCTTTTTAATCATAGTTTTCAACAGTTGTTCTTGCAGAGCATTTATGAATCTATTATTCATAGAGTGAGAAAAAGAGAAAATTTAAAAATGAGTTGATTTATGTACCTACTGTTCATACAAAACAATGCAATTTTGAAAAAGAAAAGCCTGAGTTTGGTGAATCAAAAGTAACAATCACGTCAAAACGGAAATATGAAGAAAATCAGACACAAAATCTAATTGAAATGAATCCCAAATACCGTTAGTTAGTCTATGCAATATCGTTAAAAGAATGAGTCACTGCGAGAGAATATGCAGAAGTTGCAAAGATTGTTTGGACATGTCACGGGCAGAGTCAAGTGAAAAACGGAACACTGGCTTTTTTTATTGGAATTACAACGATTAGGCATAGTTCCAGAAAAAAAACATTTCGAGACCAAATAAGCACAGTTGTTTCTAGGAAAAATTCGAAGAAAACAAATGACTCCAATAAGTTGGATTGAAATATGTTCCACGCCTTTTTCAAATTACCAACAAAGACTTTCCGTTTGCCACAAGACAACACACCTAACCATTACGTACTAGACAATACATCCATTTATCAAATTAAAAAGGTCTAGGATATGTATTTTTTAGTTTTCAGAAAAAGACTGCAGGTGCTAAAGAGGATTGTGGAATGAAGGAAAGACTGTAGCAAATAGAAAAGGCTGAGGATAGTATTCAGTAGCTTCCATGGTTAGGAGGCAACCAATAATGAAAGATCGACAGTATACCGAGAAACGATGGAGCAGCCTATGCAATTCAGTTAAAGTATCATGGATAAAAACGTATTTGAAAACTGAAACATACTTATTTTATGAAACTTCTAACTTCACAAATAGAAAATGAAGAAGCACAATAACAGCATTTGTCAGTACGACTCGCTCGCTGATTTGAATCAATTCACCTAAAGATTAAGAAGTCATGAAATACGGAAAATACACATTCCGGGGCCCAAGCGCATTGATACTGGTGAGAAGTTTGTCGGCCTCGTACGGGTTTTTAGGTTTCAGAATTACAGTTTCAGAGAACGGAGTTCACACTTCCTAATACCCAAATCGGTGTATATTCTGCTTTTTCTGACGGTTGGAGAAAGAGAAATAGTACTTGAAACGAGGTGGAACGCAATGAGGCGCAAAGTGATATATCTTATTTTCCTCATGCCTAAACTTCAAAAACTAATATACTATGTACTTGTTCTAATAAAAATAGAAAATTTATAACGTGAGATCGGTAAAGCTGCGGTTGTCTATCTTAAAACACTCATTAATGAGAACTTCTTGAGAAAAATGTGAGATAACAATCAGTTAGATCTTATCTAATGATTCCGTTAGAAACACAGGAAGTTGAACAGGTACACAGAAGTGGACAATTTTTGGAACGATTCGGAAATAGCGGAATGTGGATAAGAATCTTTCAAAGATACAAGTTCAAAATAAGCGGAATAAAGTGGTGATAACGGAAATAATGAAGAGATGTTCAAGAAAAGATCATACGATTAACTAATTGAATAAGACAAAAGAGATTGAGAAGTAAAGAAGTAACAGAACGCATTTTACAGGAAAAAATCAAGATAAAAACATACCTTGCCGAAAATAGGAATTGACAACTGTTCTTGGATCGAGTTAATTATATATTGTAATCCCTTTGAAATGGAAGATTGGGAAGCAACTTTTTTGCAAAAAATCTGAAAAAAAAAAGTATTTAATCATAACAACTCACAAAGAAAGTTATAAAATATTACCTCATGAAAATTGAAAATAGCCACCAATCTTCGGATGGGATTGATTACAAATATAGCTTCCTCTATTCGGCGGTGGAAGTGTCAATTGGGATGCAGAACGTTTGCGAGTCTGTTAGAACAAGTAAATCAGCATGTAATAAGTGCAAAGTAAGTCTGAGAAATTGATAAAGCGAGCAGTATATTTATGAAAAATCAACAATATTAACTCAAAAGAAGTCTATGGATCCTTTTAATTCTAAATTGAAAAGCATTCAAAAACAAATTCAGAACGCTGGAGCGCGGTTTCTTTTCCTGCGTCTCTGTCCGGCAAGAGTGCGATGGCAGTTCGTGCGAGACAACGTACTGAAGATGGAGGAGAAATATGAAAACACATAGAAGAGGCAGAGTGCATTTGCTGGAGAATATAGCGCAGTTCGCGAGGAACCACGAGAGACACAGAGAGTTATGGCTAGTTCAAATGTTGCGAAAAGAGAGAATGTTGGCAGAGAGAAATGGCGCGGCGCTGTGTTTTGTGGTTATGTAGCATATCAAAGGTCGTGATGGTTTTCACTTTCGGAACATGTAGGATTTTTAGTGTTCTGCTGTTTAGAATTAAAATTCTCATTATGAATCATTCAAATACACAAAGCGAAAAATCATCTCAAAATTTTAAAAAAACCAATTCTGAAAAGATGGCAATCAAATTTTATTCGGGATTTGAGTATGTGAATGCGATGATGTAGATGTAAAGAACATGTGAAGAACAATAGGTCGAACGGACGGGACCTTCTCAAGCCTGTTGGTGAAAGAACATACAAGTCGGAGAGACAAAGAGAAAAAGAAGGGGTCACATATTGCTATCCACACTCAGTCACCAAGACACTCTGTGGTGTATTCCAATGACGTCACGACAGTAAAACAAAAGAAGAGGTCGATTGGTGCAGAAGGACTCGTAGAATGCATACAAGAAGGGTTCAACAGCTGTTGCAATGTTGAACAGAATAACGAAGAGCTGATGAGAACATTTGATAGATACAAAAACATGTTTTGAATGGAAGTTTCACGTTTTTAATGAAATAGCTTATTCAAAAAAGGATTATTGTTTGAAAGTTTCTCATGATATTCAACTGTGGCTCATGCTTGCGGGGTCAACCACATGCAATGGTCTCTCCCTCAGAAATCCTCACAGGCAACATTTGGCAAACGACATATGGCAGAAAGGGTAATGAGTAGAGAATCACAATACGGAGAAAAACGATCGTCTTCCATGATTAGGTTCCATTTTCTACTGATTATTTCCAAGCCAGAGCATTTTAAGCATGAAAAGTCAAATAAAAAACTATGCATGAAGCAAGTACAAAAAAGAAAGGTCATTGCTCTTCAAGTAATTTATCTAGTTTTAAAATTATGTGAAAAAATATATGAATTTTGGGATGACAAAGAAAAAATGATCATGAAGGCATAGTATTTAACCAAATGAGCTATGTATTTTCCTCAGTATTTATTCAAAAGAAGTATGTCTTTGCATGAATTTTGCATAAGTTCCATCAGTTTTATAACAGAATAATTCAAATTACTCATAGTCTGTGATCTGTATTGTTTTTTATTGAAACATGTAGTTGTTCCACACCTTGTCAATAAATTTCTTGGATACTCACAAAAAATGAAAACAGTGAGTTTTGTATGCCGATAAATAAATATTTTAAAATTTTGCATTGATAATACAAAGCATAATGAAGTGATTATTCTAGGAACAACATCTCAGAACGAAGTTATTTTCCAAAACATATGTATTTGTCAAAAAACATAAAGCGTTTGTTCGAAACACCCCCGGCCTCTTATCAATTAGGGAACACTGGAACTGAAAAAAATCAGGAAAGTGTGTTTTTCAAGTTTATTTCAATGTCATTCATTGTCGTAACAGTTCTTTGCTTCTGCTCGAAATACACACTTACTGTCTTGTTTTGGATTAAATGGTTTTTCTAGTCACAGTTTCAAACCCCCTTATTTGAAAATCAAATTGTTTCTTCATCAAGTGAAATGGTTCTAATGTTCTAATATATTGAAATCGTATGTAAGTTTCTCGCAAGAGTTATCAGAGAAAGATGACAAATCAGAAATTATACTGGAACTGACACAATTGTTCGGAATTAATTTCAAAACTACCGTGTAGTTCCGGCAATATGAAAAAACGCATGTTCATTTTCATTAATTTCAGGAATGTAGGCGTTGGTCACTTCCTTTCATTTGTATGAAGAAACAAAAATGCGTGAACAAACATAATTTTATAGTTCTAATAATATCGAGGGAATTGAAGCGTCCAAAACAAGTGATTAGAGCGGAAGGTTCGATTCGGTTAAATTTTCCATGTAAGTTGATGACTCACAGTAAAATAAGAGCAAATGTTTTTTTCCGGTGAACTTGTATTGTAGGTAAACATGGAAACATTGATAACGTTCAACTATTTCAGACATCTGCGTCAAAATACCTCTGTTTGGGACACTCGTACATTTTTCATTTTTTAAGTTCTATTTTCTGATGCGTTTTATGATTTTGAGTCGTGTTTCCGTGTGTTGTAATGTTGGAAGTCCCCCGACAAGTCACGAAAAATTATTTTATTATCATGTACTGTGTCCAGAAAGAAATCACCAACTCATTTCTCTGCGTTTATTCCGATTCTCAATGCTCCAAAAAGTGTGTTGCGTGTCACATACAATCATACCGCTCCAAAATTTTTGTCTCCCTTTCTTGCCTCCTCGTTTTATCATCTTACATCAAATGGCAGTTATCATCTGCGCCCTGTTTGCCGTTTATAACAGAGTTAAGAGCACGACTGCTTTTTGAAACCAATCTTCGCGTTTTACTTTCTTTCGAAATAATAACATTGCGAAAAAAAAAACATTTTGATTTCTTTAGGTTACCTTATTGTTCGTCGATTGGAAAAGAAAACCGGGAAAAATGATGGAGATGAGAAACAAGAGTGACAGTAAGTTTTCTAAAATACACGTGACAGTTAACATTTTTCTATGCTTAGGTTTGATGGACCAGGTTTTTGCCGCTGTCACTCTTCCGACAGTTGGCCAAACCACTATTGTAGAGGAACACCACGAAGAGTCTCATGCGGTTTACCACCATGTCAGTTTTCCCAAAACCATTTTCAACTCTAAAATTCTATTTTCCAGGAATCTCATCACGTGGAGTCTCACAACGAACATTTTGAGTACACTTCATCCGGGGTAAGTCATATTCTGACGTCAATGTTCCATTCCTCGTTTTAATTGGCTACTTTCATTCTTATCTTTTGAAACTGAAAATCATTTTTTGCTCTCTGATCAATCGTAAATCAAAAATAGACGGAAAAGATAATGAAGAGTTAATCTAATTAGAAGATTATGTTATTTAGGTAACCGTTGGAAACGTGGTTGGACATCCGGCTGATCGCCGTCCAACTGTAGATTTTGAGGACCAACGTTCGGAGGTACCTATCAAAACACGGATACAAAATACAAAAAAAAATAATTTTAGGTTTCTGCTTTGTCAAAAGCGACATCCGTCTCCGTCCATTCTAGCGTTTCTCAAAAGTCTGCAAATCATGGACACTACGATTTGCCACCAATCCCACAATATGATATGCCACCAATTGTTGTAGGTGATGCTGTCGTCGGAAAGGCTCACTCCACAGCTTCTTCCAAATCTGGATCACGTCATTCTGCCGCTTCTCATCATTCTCATCATTCTCAACATTCCCATCATTCAGCTTTGACTCATGACAGCGAGTCAACTATTACCGAAGGAACACTCGTTAATCAGCCAATTGTCAGTTGAAATCTGACTCATTTTGGTATACATTGTTTTTGTTTTAGACTGTTGGAGGAGTTGTTGGAGGTGTCTCTGTTGGAGGAGTCGTAGGATCCGAGGCACCAACTCCACTGGCTGTTGGACAATCTCTTGAGCATGATGCTGTCATTGAGCAGTTTAAGAACTTGCACGGAAGAGTGAATTTTCATTAGAAAAATTACCATAACAATGTTTATTTTCAGGACGAATCCGTTGTTTCCAGCATTGTCCCAGCATCTGTTCATATGCAAAGTGACAGTGAGGACTCTATTGCTCCATCCAAGTTGACTCATTCTATTGCTGTGGTTAGTTTAATTTGGAGAGAACAATTTTGTTCAAAACTGAATAACTATTTTATCATTATAATGATTTTTATGTTTTCAGGGAGGAGTTGTTGGATCCCATGATGATATGAACGTTCTCCGCAAGAGTCATGAACTTGAATACACCGATTTCGCTGCTCCAGCCTATTATCAACCACCATCTGTACAGGTATTTTAGAAGGTTTTGCTTTGTTTTATTAGTGCAGCTTTGTTCAGGGAGCTTTTTGATGCTAGAAGCGAGGATTCCTTCGGATTTCGAGAAAGTCGAGTACGTGGATAATGTCGAGCACTATTACGAGCCGGTGGAGGAAGTCAAGCAAGTTGTTCAGGATCATGTTGTTGAGCATCAAGTCTACGAGCCATACCAGATTGTTCATGAGAACCATAATGTCCCATCGGTTGACTTCGAAGAGGATCATCATTCCGTCTCCGAGCACCACCATCACGACCATGACCACCACCACCACCATGATTCCCATGTTTCCCATACCTTCACCTCCGATGTGAAACAGTCCCGTTCTAACACCGCATCCACTTACCAAAGTCGTCAAATTTTCGCCCATAATGTTGGACCTAAAATAACTGAGGAGTTGCGTCCGGCTGCTGTGATTGAGGAGGAAGAGGTTGAGGTGAAGCCGCCAGTTATGGCTTACGTGGCTCCTATTCCAATCAAGCCACCACGTACTCATGAAGAGAGTCATGCCTATAATGCATACGATACTGAAGTTCATCACTACAAGGATGTTGTCAAGTCGACCACCGTTGTTCAGGAAGATGTCCGCTACGGATCTGAAGGTACTCATATCCGAGCGGATAACTCTTCATCTGTTGATCTTATAGGTGTTAGCGCCCTTCGCAAGAAATTCGAGCATGGCGCTCCACCACCATTGTCGCCAGTGTATGAAGTGAAGAAGCATGCGCATCAAGAGCATCATGACCACCATCATCACCATCATCAAGACGTTGTGGTGGAACAGATTCAAACTCAGGTCGGCGAAAACTTCATCTCTTCTTCCTCTTCCTCATCTGTAGAGAATCATTATGACGTTCCTTTTGAATCTCGTGAAAAATCCTCTTCCTCCTCTTTCTCCTCCTCTTACCATCAGCCACAAGTCGAACATCATGTCTATGATACTCCAGTAATTGAAAACTTCTCGCATTCTCCAGCATTCTATACTGATGATCAGCGCCATCACTATGTTCCGCAAATCAAAGTGATAACAGAGTACCGCCACATCAACCCTCGTCATCATTACGTGGAAACACGAATCAAGAAAGCTGATGGGACATGAGATTGCACAGAGTCCACAAGTACAATCAATTGACTATTTCAAGGAAATTGAACGTGTTCACCACTTTGTTCCGTCTACTCCGACTTCACCGTTGAAGGATGTGCGTCAACCTTTCCATCATCACAACTACGTTCCAAACAGCTTGGAAACCAAGCGAGAGAGTCGTAGTGTTGAAAGAGCGCATCACTATCTTCCAGATACCCCAACGAAAGTGAACGAACAAAGAGAGATTATCCGTCAACACCACTATGTTCCTCTTGAAAAACGTTCTCAGTCTTCGGATTCAAAAGTTGTTGTTCACGAGCATCATTATGTCCCTCTTGTCCAAAAACAAACTGAAGTTCAGCATCAAAATGTTAACAGACAACATCAGTATATTCCTCTCGAGAAGAAAACTGAAGTATCAATTCCTGGTACTCATGAACGTGGGATCCCCGGGACCGAGC
>GL379786.1:169635-259828 GCA_000143925.2 Caenorhabditis brenneri | reverse complement strand
TCGATCACCATCACTACGTTCCTCAACTTGCTAAGCCTTCAGAAGTAAAATTGGTTGATCATGAGAAACATCACTATGTTCCAACCGTGATGGAGAAGAATGTAGCTAATCGATTGAGAGGGAGCATCAGTATACTCCAGCAGTAATCAGATCGACCGACCCAAAAGTTTTGAAGGAGACCCAACATCATTTTGTTCCTTCCTATCAAACTCTTGGTGATACTCATGATGAAGTGGACACTCATCACGGATATCTCCCACATATCCCGAAAAAAGAAGTCGCATCGACTGCACCACTTGGACATCACTATGTTCCCCAAGTTCTTCCAAAAGAGATTGCTCCCGATTATGATCATCACCATCACTATGTTCCATCTGTTCAACATAAGGAGCCTGTTCCAGTGGTTGATTATCACCACCATTATATTCCATCGGTAAAGAAGACCAGTACAACAACTGAACAAATCCGTCAGGCCAGAAAGAAAATTCTCAAAAGTACTGATGACGACGAAGACACTGAGAACCAATACACCCCAAAAACTGTCTACACAAATGCAAATGTGAAACCGTACAAGACGATTCCTGATGAACCATCAACTTATATGCTCAGAAATGGAAAATCTCGTCAAAATGGTGTTCTGGAGGAACCCGATTACCCAGTTCCCAAGCCTCGTGCTTTCACTTCCCCACAACCTGATTATTAGGTCATTTTCTATTATCTCTGACTTTGTTCCTCTATTATCTTATACTTAAGCTTCTAATTTATCATTGACTTTTTGTTCTTTCTACTCTACCACACCCACTTCCTCTTTCCCAGCCCTTTTAGTTTGTTTCCAATTTCTCTACCTTCATGACAATCTGATTAGGTACTGCAAACATTACTTCCGCAGTTTATCATTATCAGAGTTTTTACAGAAAGTGAGTGAGCATGTGCAGCTCGGAGGTTCCAGAAAATCGACAATCCAGAGCGGACATCATCATCATCATCATCACCATCATCACCATCACGAGAATCATAATGATGTTCCTTCGAGACCATCCAGTGTTGCTAGCTCTATCAAGGTAAGGCATTTAATTTCAGCGCTTCCTGTTAAAATATATTTCAAAACTCTTGAACGTATTGTTTGCAGCATCAACCACATTCTCGAACTTCGACGGTGAGCACTGTTCGCGGAGCTCCAGTTCAACGTGAGATTGAGTTTGAATGTCTAAAACAATTCTAAAGTTGTATGATTTTAGGTGTCACTCCAACTGTTCAACACCATGTGATTCACAACCCATATGGAGACCACCAATCTGTTAGAGTTGTCAAGAATGTCCGTGAGTTCGTCAACGTTTTCGGAGCCACTCATGTTGTTCCACCACCGACTCCATTGGCCGGAATTCCACGTCTTCCACCAAGAAGTCCAATTTCTCATGAGACTTTCCAACCACAATGTGACTCTGTGAAATCCTCTCGTAAGAGCTCTGTTGCTTCTATCGGAAACGGAGTTCAAATTAACAATGTGAGGTTTACAGAAAACTTATGTTGTTAATAAAAAGTTTCCAGGCCGCCCGTAAATCCACCTGCTCATCTGTTACATCTTCTCGCAAATCTTCTGTTTCTACTGTTCACGGTCCAGTTATTGTTGGTGGAAACGTTGTTTGCCCAGCCCCAGTAAGCTATTCTAGAAAATAATTTCTTTGAGTGTTTCCAGTTTCAGAGATCCCGCAATGCAACTCTCACTCAAGAAAATGTCCACAACCACATTCATGATGTAAGTTTATTTGAATATTTTTTTCGACATCCTAAAAAATGTATTTCAGCACTCTGATGGAGAGCACGAGCTGATTCACGTTGCTGATATGCGCAAGCTTTTTGAAAACTTCGGACCTGCTCATCTTCCGGAATACGCTTCGTCTCCATATGCCTACATTCACTAATTCTAATCCGTTTCCATCCCTTTTTTCTGATTCAAGTCTTTTTGTATTTTAATTTTTTTCTTAACATATTAGTAATTGTAGAGCTTCTGGCAAACATTTTTTGTACTTATTCTGGGGGTAGTTGGGATACTTTTTCTTTTCATATGTTTTTTTGTTTAAATAAAATATGCTTCTCTATTTTTCAAAATTCGTCATTCATTCCAACTTTAGAAAATTGAAAGTGGGCAGTAAATTATCCTATTTCCGGCTGTTTCTGTTCACTCAACTCTTTTCATGCGTTTTCTTTTCCGAGACGCGGTCATAAAGAGAGCGTGTGCAGCGGGGGCCCTCTTTGCCTCTTCCTTCTATATCGATTTTCGGATACTCTTTTATTAATGCTCAACGCCTGGTGTCATCAACTTGATGAAGGAAAACAAAGAAGTTGAGATTCTCGAACTCAAAAAACAAGTGAGTAATTATTAATTTCCGTTCATTTTTTTGTTTTGACTTTGAAGATTGCTGCTTTACAACAAAAATGTAGTGCGAAAACTGACACCATAGTGCGTCTTGGACAAGATTTAGAGAGATCTGAAGAGCAGAAGAAGGGATATGCGGCGAGAGTTGAAACATTAGAACGTAATCTGGAAAGAACTGAAAGAGAACTACAATTGGTTTGTGCTGTGAGTCAGAGTTTTATGTTACTTGGAAGTTTATCAAAAAGTCATTTTAGTGCCAAAATGATATGAAGATAAAATTTGGAACTGAAAAACAAGATTTAATTGAGGATGTTGAAAAATACAAACGTGAAAATCAAAAGCTAAGATGCGATAGACAAGAACTTCTGGATGAAAAAGCAGATTTGAAGAAAGATTGCAAGACATTTCGGCAAACTATTGCTCAGTATGAGGTATAATTTGATCTGAAACTTTTCTTAGTTCCAGGATTCATTCTTCCAGGTTGAAAAGATGGGTGGTGCAATTAAAAGTACTTTCTCATCGGATGAAGGTGAAGTTGCAAAACTAGAAGCTCATGAAAAACTTCAGGCGAAAGTTAGTTTTTCATTATACTTGCTTTTAGTTTGTTTCCGTTTTATAGTGCAAGGAACTTGAATCTGACCTTCGATCAATGCTGGGAATAAAAGAAGAGCTACTAATAGAACGAGATGAAATGCAACGGAAAGTTGCAAGATTGAGCAATGAACTGAGCTATTTGTTGAATGGTGATCCTCGTCGGGTTAGTTTTTCATTCCATTCTTCCCCTATCTATTCGTTTCCATCGAGTTGACAACTTTCTAATTGGCGTATTTAAGGTGGCTGAAGATTTGGACAGTTTAGTGGCCGAGAACCGGTTTTTGAAAGCCAAACTGAACACGGCAGAAGAGGAGAGTGAGTCCATAAAAATGACTCTGGCGAAGTACAAACAAATGGCCGAAGCCGTAAATGTTCAGGTAATTGAAATGTTTTTTCGAATGTTTTCTTCTGATTTCATCTGTTTTCAGTCAATGGTGAGCCGTTCTCCAAAAGCTGGTGACAGCGAAGAAAAACCAAGTGTTGCAGTGATAAATATGAAACAAAGTAAGCCTTTTAATGTACTTTATGCCTCAATTCTATTTTAATATTTTCTAGTTCGTGAGTTGTTGGCTTCTCATGCAATTGAGTTGGACGAGTCTGATTATCGAGCGATAACAACAATTCTGCTCGACTTGTGCAATGATAAGCAAATGGCGTTGGCACACTCTCGACGCGCGAACAAGTTATAGTTTCCCTTTCAACCAATGTTTCAAATTTGACTTCAGGGTACTTGGTATGCGACTTCACGAAGTTGAGTCAAAACTGGCTGTGCTGGATGTGAAATCAAGAAGTTCTAGTCCGAGACATGATCCCGAAAGGGAAATTGAGTTGTTGGTACCGAGCACTTCAAAAAGCGAGTAACAGATCTCTGTGTGAAACACAAATTGTTAATAAAAAATGCAATATATTTACAAAAAACAACTATGGAACAAAAATTTAAATTATCTGGTTTTGAGAATCTTCACGTTCGTAATAGCGGGCAGGGTGAAGCAAGTAGCACGTCTTGTGTTCTCCTCCATGTTTCACATGCTTTCAGGTTAAAGTAGCAAGAATTTCGGTAGATATTTTCATGCTGATCACAAATCACTGACAATTCATCCGTGCATCCAGCAGGACAACATTTTCCTACAAAAGTGTAGTTCAGAATGATCTTTAAAAAAAAGAATTACCTTGGTAATCCAAAGTCAACGTTGTATTTTGAGAGTGTATCTTATCAAAAATACATTTTGAGTTATGAAAATGACAAAGCGAATCATGGGTTCTTCCTCTCGAATCACATACTGGTTGACCGGTTTTAGGACAGGAAGCAAGTGCGCAGCATTCTCCTATAATAAAAAAAAAACTTTGCAAAATAGAACCACAAAGAATAACAAAAATTACCTGTGTGCACAATATTGAGCGTTTTCTGAGATCCCTGTTGAGCAATACATCTTTTCTGTTGATATACACAATGATTCGAGTGAGTTTGTCCTTCTGAATCGCATACAGGTCCCGATGTTTCACATTCTCCCTTTGGAAGTAAACAACAAGTTCCGGTATATGCAATGTTCAGCGTTTTGTTCACACGTTCCGCTTCACATTGAGCTATTCTGAAATTTCCAGAATTGAAACAAAAATTTCAGTTCACTTTTTATACCGGAACTTGCAAGTATTCGCATGTGTTATATTTCCATCGCAAACTGGAGCATCGTCCTCATCGCATGGTTGAGCACAGCATTGACCCTGAGAACACGGTGTAACTTATAGGTCGGGAACCTTATGATTATTACCTGATAGGACACTTGGATAGTTTTTTTGTATTTTTTCATCTGAATACAAGCATTATGATTCATCAAGCACATATTCGCATGAGTTATCCCTTCAGTATCACATACAGGAGAGAAAGTTGAAAAATCACAATTCTCCAAACGACAACATTCACCTGAAAATAACTTTTGAAATTCATTTGCGAGCAAACTGAAAACAAGTTCGATAGTTCAAATTCCATATTTTGTAGTCACGGCCGAATTTTCCATTCATTTCACAGATGAGTCATACGGGGAACTCACAGAAACACACGTTTGAACACCGAATTTATCACTTGGCAACATTTTTAGTGTGAAAGGACAATAAAAACTCACCGTCATACTCTTTCACCAGCTTCTCACCAGTTGTCACATTGTTCTCAACTAAACATCTGATTTTGTTAAGTTCACATTCGTTGACAATGTTTTGCTGGTTTGATGCACATACTGGGGAGTATTCTTTCGGACATTGGGTATCACATGCCTTCACTTCATTGCAAACTTCGAACTTTTCAATCGTCAATACATCCCCGAATGTTCGTTCAGCGATACATCGTTTGATGCCGAAGTGACAAATATTCTGAAACTCAATTGAATAAACTTCTGAATAATCAAAAGTTAAAAATGAACCTGATGAGTATTCCCTTTACTGTCACAGACTGGACTGAAATCTGATGGGCAGTTAGTATCACAACACATTCCGGTGTATGCCACTTCTATTGTCGAACTGAAAATAAATATGTTCTTGGCATTCTTCAAAGCTTCGGGAGTTTTACTTTGCAGAGTCACAAATTTCTTTCTGAAGAGAACATGCATTGGTGTAGGTTACTCCATTTGTTCCACACAATGGATCATACGAATTATCACACTCCATGGAACAGTTGAATGCATTTTCTCTTTTGAATTCGATACTTGGTTTTTGGAAATCTCTGTTACTTGAGAAATCATCCGTGAGCATATCTCTGGAAATCACATTTTGGAAAATGGTTTCGAATTTTTTACCGGTCATACTTTTCACAAACTCCTTTTGAAACTATTGAGAGTATCGGTTGATCCAACTTTTTCAGTTTGCAATTTTCTATTTTCAACTCGCACTCTGTCAAAAAAGTTGATCCACCATCCGTACATACTGGGTCTGGTTTTTCATTATCACACGATTCCACGGGAGGACAACAATTACCGATCTGGAAAATTAAAAAAAAAACTTTACTTATAATTTATGTAATTCCTACATATTGGACTGTTAAATTCACTCCATATCCACGCTCAAAGATGCAAGAAAGCATTTGATATTCACATAGCGACTTAGTCGATTGATCCTCAAGACAGACGAATGCCTCGTCTGGAGAATTTTCAGCTGGTAAGGCACATGGGGAGTCGAGGCATTCGCTACATTTTCCTAAATCATGTTTTATACAAGGGTGGTGTGAGCAAAAATATGAAACCTTTGAATAAAACTTCCAACTCTGCATCTAAACACTTCTGTTTTCTAAATTGGCAGAGATTATCATAAGTTGAGAAGTCAGAAGCACAAATTGGATGCCTATCATCTGTACAAGGCATTTCACAAGCTTCCTTTGAAATACAGTTTTCTTCAGTTGCAATATGTATTTGATGACCTTTACTAGCAGCTAAACAACGGGAATAAGTGAATTCGCACAGATTTCTGAAAACCATGAAAAACTTTCACAATAGTTCTATAACACATTTTCCCCTCTGTTTTTGAAACTTACCCATGTAAATTCCCCGCAGAATCACACACCGGTTGTCCATCTGTCGGGCAATTAGGCTTCGGGCAGTCAAAGAATGCTACATCTGGGAAAACTGTCGTCGTTTCAGTTTGTGTTTTCACAGAAGTTGTAGAAAATATTGTAGATGTTGAAATAGTAGAAGTAATCGGAGTAGCTGTTGTGGTAGTGGTTGATGGGGTCTGAGTACTCGTTGTGCTTCTCTGAAACAAAATTCCAAATTAGAATCAAGTTCACAAGTTGTAACCAACCGGGACTGTTTCTAAGGCACTGACAATAAACGTAGTCTTCTCAGATAGTTGCGGTTTGAGTGCTTTTGGTGGAGTCGTGGTTGAGCCAGTCAATGTCACTGTTTTTATTTCAACATTAGAAACGGAAGCTCTCATCTCCACATTCTCAACTGCGGTATCAATTTTCCTGTTTTTGACACATGGTCTGAGATATCTCAAATATGGACTTCTGATCCCCAGCTGAAAATTGTTAAACAAAAATTTATTCACTTTTCGAAAAAAGCACTCAACCTTCCTCATATTGCAATTGTACTGTTGGAAATGGCACAGGTTTTGATGAGTGTTATTGGCTTCATCACAAACAGGCTTCACGTCACGACTACACGTCCTTGGACACATTTCCTCCTGGAAATTAGTAAATTACCTGACTTTTCTCATTTCAAATTAACCTACTTTAAGTGTGAACTGTGGACTTCTGTCATGACATGATTTAATGTGAACCAGCACTCTTTCTTCCTCGTCGTTGTTACGGGCCTCACAGTTGAATTGTATGAATGAACACAAATTAGGATGAGTCTGAAATTGAGAGTGAGACTGAATAACAATGGAAATACTGAAATAACAGAAAAGTTAGTTTTTGGACAGGGAATTTTGTTGCGAAGGATTTGAAAAATTATTAGTCGACAAAACTTGGAATTGAAGAAGTAGAAAGGCAATGAGACAATTTTTTTTTTGAAATTCCAGTGGACAATTAATTATACGACATTATATCATATTGAATATTTTCAAACTATCGCTCCTGGGATATTTAAAAAATTTCCCTGTTGCTTTTTTCCTACAAAAACATGTAGTCTCTCACCATATTCTGGTTATCACATATTGGAATACGTTTTTCATCTTTTGGACAGGTTATGCATGTGCTTTTTCTCTGAAAAAACATCAATAACAACTTTTTTCTTTTCTCTCCTGAAATTACCGCTTTGCATGCTCCAGTATGCGCAATATCAATGATACTACCGTCAATCTTGTTAATCTGAAAAAAAAAACTATCTCACTTCGATCATTAAAATTTTTTCTAACCTTGCAAGCGAAGAACTTGAACTGACAAACATTTTTATGTGTTCGATTTCTTGTATCGCATACAGGATCCCATGATTTATCACACTCCGTTATGCTGCAGACCCGATTAAGATCGTTCCTCTGAAAAATTCAAATCTATCAAGACACCAACATTCTTCGCATTTTTTTTCTGCTTATCGCAACTTGTTTGTCTTTACTAAGATCGCCCCAAAAAACATGGGAGGTTATAATTTACCTTTTGTCAAGTTGGTCTTTTTGAAAAAAATGAGAGAAGAATGCTGTAATCGGAGATAGCATCAATACATTTTTGAATAATAGCGCAGATTTTATCTCGGCTACTGCCCTGCCGATTACTGGCAGATTTTACCGCTTCTTGAAAAAACTTACCGTCAAAGAAGACTGGTTGTCTTGAATTTGATGTTTAGGAGCCGTGGTTTTAGCGATGACCTTGTTCAAAAACCCTTCCGGTGGTTTTGTTGTTGTTGATGTCGTTGTCATTGTGGTTTCCGGTGTTTTGATCGTTGTGGATTCAGTGTTTCCGGAATATGGTTCTTCGGCGTAGGAGGAATACGATTCTACACCCGCTAGTTTGAATCTATGAGTCTCTGAAGAAGTAAACAAAGAATTAGATTGAGAAACCCAGCTGTTTGTCGTTCCACACATTCCAATCCTTACCTCGATTCCTCAAACAGAACTTTCTATCCTCTGCCAGTTGAATTCGATGACTCTCTAATTGTAATTCGCATCTTCGCATTTGAAACCTTGAAATGGAACATGTTTATCACTCGGTCATCACTAGAACTGTCCACTCACACACAGAGATTCCTATACACCGACCCTTTTGTGTCACATACCGGATCGAAATCGGTATGTGTGCAGTTATGATTACAATCTTTTGGTGAACATGGTCCGTCGTGTATTTTGAATGGAGAGATACCCATACTTTTTTCCATCAAGCATTGGAAATGATTGAAGTGACATTCGTTCAAATGGGTCTTGCCTGGAATATCAATTTCAAATGCGGATCAATATAAACTAAAATTCAAAAGAGTTCTTTGATAAATATTTTACTTCAATTTTTCGAAACCTGTGCTGCAGTAGTCAGCAAAAAATCAAAAACTTCTGGAGTGAAAAACTATAACTGTATAGTTCTGGAACTATACAGTTGCTATTTTTCTAACTTACTGAAATATGAATTTATGTTCCAAAATCGGTAATTATGAATAATCGGCATACCTCAACTTGATTAACGTAATACATTCTTTTTTTCAATTCCTCTAACATGATCTGATAATTATCGCCCACACAAGAAAAAGAAACTAACCGAAATTGTCGCATAACGGTGTTCCTACATTCTCACACTCCTTTTGATCGCAGCAGGTGCCGTTGTAAAAAAAGAGAAGATCTGTGAAAACAAGTCATTAATCGTGAAGAAAGCTACGGACAGGGTCAAATGAAGCTAGTACCTTGATTGGTGCGTTGAACACATCGTAAGAAGCAGAGGTTGTTGTAAGTAACGTTGTCGGTCCCGCAAACAGGACGTATCACATTTGGACAGTCACAATCCGGTGGTGTTGGCGGTGATCCTGTCAAATGGACATGTAAAATTTGCATTTTCGTTTTCTCGCATCCATTTTCACTCATAAACATCATATCTATCGTTCATCGCATTACTCTGACCATTAGCCACCGAAAAAAAGGGAATGAAAGAAAACGTCCGGATATGTTCACACTTGTTTCAACCCTTGTCATCTGAATCAGATGACAGAAGAATCTTAGACCAAAATGCATTTCAAAATAACCTTCAAAAAGAAGGTTAGAACACACAGTCCGGTAAATGAGTAGATTAAGAAAGATGTGAATGCGGAATTAAGAGAGGAAGTAAGATTTCTGATCGGAAAGGCCGCCAGTAAAGTATAATACCTTTTTGGTTTTCTTCCTCTTCACACCTGCTATCAATGAAAAATAGTAGGAGAAATAGAATAGAAAGAAACACGTTTCTACGGATAAGCATGATTGTTGCCGGCGTTCCACATGAAGATAATAGGAAGAGATCACTGATTAAAAATCTGGAGGTGTGGATTAAGATGACGTTAAACGGTAGAAGTACTTCTTGAGGCTAGAGGGATTCCGTAGACTTTGCAAACAAGGGGTAACGTCGAATGCGTGCGCCGCCACTGGAGGCCGTCAACTTGCGAAAAGGCAAGTTCTCCTTCACTCATCGTCATATCGTCAGTAACTCCTCCCCTCGTTTTTTTCTCAGTCTTACGTCGAGAAAATGAGAGGTTGATGGGTGCGTAAAAGGGAAAGGTCTGGACGAGCTTTCCCTCAGATCGAACAGCTGATTTATGAGGGTTACACTTTGAAAACTTCTAAAACCGACGCTCACGGCGTTCAGAAATAGATCAGATTTGACATTTTGAAGATCATTCAGCCTCGATTACAGTGTAATTGCGATAAATTCAAAATGATATATATGTGAAAGAAGCTGATATCGTTTTCACTGTTGTGTTCTTTTTGAGAGGATAAGTCGTACGTGAGGTACAACATCATATATTTTTATGTGTAGAATGTTTTGTACATTTTCTTCACAAAAGTCAAATGAAGCTGCTCAAAACACGAATTTTGCGTTTCATAATCTTCAGTATGAATATACATGTTTAGTGCTCATTTTGAGAGTAAGGGCTGCTAGACAGTCATTGGACTTCTGAAGCTCCGTGAGAAAAACTTGATTTGATGTTAATTCAGACAAAATTTTGGGAAAAACATTTGGAAAAATATGACTGATCTTTAAAAATACTGAGCTAATCCAGAAAAAAACAAATACAACGAATTCCGGATGGTGAAGTCGGAAGTCGGAAAGAGTGAGAGTTTGAGAATTTGGAGCCGAAAGTTGGCTTAAAAGTAGTAACTTTGCGAGAAATGAGTTTCTTGCCATGTTTCGTTGGAAAAAAGAAACTGTCGTCGGTGAATCAATATTTTCTTGATTGAAAACGTCCAACTTTAGTCAAAATTTCGGCCACTGAACCGGTAGTTGGAAGTTTGGAAGTCAGAAACAGCTCTTTTACATGCCTGAATATAAACATTTTCAAATGTCTCCTGTGTTTTTGAAATTTTCATCATCGAAGTTACCAATCAGTTCCAGAACCCTTTTTCCTCGTTTTCCTGTTGCACACCCTGATGAAAACCCCTGCCAAACAAATACGTCACATCAACTACCTCAGTGTCAACTATGTTAACTTATGTCCCCTGACTTTAACCACACCCATGTTCGAAAAGTGATTATGAAAGTCAGTCACTAACGTCGTGGCGGCCTGTGCAATCATCATTGATAGCCATATTAGTTCTTAAACGCATTGGCGGAAAAGTGTGGCAAACGACGGGGCAAATATCAAAATTGGCTTATCAAACAATAAAAATTTTCACGGTCTAACATCTGCGATAGGACAGTTTCAGTTCGCTGCTGCCCAGTCGTGACTGCTCGCAATGCGGCTCTTACTGGCTCTATTTCTACTGGTAACTGCGGTTGCAGCTGCCCCTAGTTATGGTAAATCTATGATCTCATTTATCAGAATTTTATGCAACTTAATTCCAGATTCCGCTTTTCAACACTTGCCAAACTACTATCCAGAATTGAAGCACCAAGATGCTATCCATATCAGAGCCAAACGAGCAATCTTTGCTGCCCTTGGAATTGCAAACTCCTGTGAAGATGGATGGACTGGTGATGGATGTAAAAACCCCATCTGTACTGATCCAAGACCTGTACCAACTACCGGACAGACTGCCCTTATTGAACTTCTGTTCTTGAAAGGAGGATGTGGTGGATCGTGAGTGAAAGCTACCAACTTTCAATTTTCAAATCATAATTTCTAGGTACTATATCCCAGTTGACTCTGATGTTGGAAAGACAACTCAAACTATTCAAATTCATATTTCTGCAGCAGGAATCCCATATGTCAATCTCACTGATTCCAAAGGAGTTGTTTTCACACCTACTTATGCAAACAATGGAGATGGATATTCTTTGTCTATCTACGGAGATCTTCCATCTGGCGGATACTCATTGACAATTGACAACCAAGGAGTTCCAACTACTGAATGCATTGTTGAAGTTAACGTATGTCACTACACTTTTCTGTAGCTAGTCACATTCCTCATAACATTTCAAAACTTGCCATCGTAACAAGATCAAAAACTGATAACCGAGAGTTGCATGCCTACATTTTTATGAGTTCTGCCTATCAAAAAGGCGCGATGAAAATGAAATCAAAACGTGGAATTGAATCGAAAAGAGAGGGGAAATGGCGTGTCGTAAAATGTAAAAATTGTGTTTGAACAAAACTATAAAAGTTTTTAGTGACTCAATTAACAAACATGACGCGTTTCAGAGTGATACCGTACTCAAAGTCACTGAAGGATTTGTGAATTCTCCACAATCCGATGATACTCCATATGGAGAATCTGCCGTTGATGGGGTTCCAATGTATGTTGTGGCTCATGTTGACAGTCAACAAGCACCAGCTCGTGAGTGAAGTGAACACAAAAGTCAAGACACAAGATTCATGTTTCAGAAGTTCACTCGATTACCATCCGTCAAGGAAACTCCCTCACTCCTGTTTACCGTGCACCTTTGACAAGAAGGTAGAGAAATATAGTCTCAGGAATTCTATAATCGCATTAATTTTCTTATCAGTTCAATTTTGCAGATACCAGTGCGGATATGAATACTATGCTGGTCAATGGCAATGCCAACTTGGAAATTCTTATTATTACCATGTGAGGGATTTTGAGTTGAGGAAACATCTTGATTTACTTTGTTATAGGTTGATGGAATTGACTCAAATGGATTCGCCTTCAGAAGAACAGGAAAATTCGCATGCATGCGTAAGTTATGAACAATTATTTGAAATACGTTTTATTTTTTCTTTAAATCTTTTTTTATTTGAAAATTCTGCTTGTTCTTTTTCATTTCTGTGTTATTTGCATCATTTTCTTTAGAACACCTCACTTCACCAGCCCCACCAACTACTACCCGAGCCCCATTGACTACTTGTTTCAACAATGGAACCCTTTTGAATGTTGTCAACCAAGGACAAACTTGTTTCTGTACTGAGCTTTTTACTGGAACTCAATGCGAGAAGGTCAACTGTATGAATGCCGGATTCCCAGATCCAGATGGTAACGAGTGTGCTTGTGCTGCTGGATACCATGGAACCAACTGTCAAGATGGTACAGATCCCTTTTCCTTACTGTTTTCAAAACTTCACTTTCAGTTACCTGTCCATTGAACTGGGAGCCATATCTGACTGACTACAAAACTTTGGTTGTTGTGATCAGAAGCGTTACTTCAATGAATCAGAATCTTGCCGCTATTTCCAATGCTGTCTACAAAGAGCTCACTTCTAACGCCGCTAATAATTATGAAGTCTACAAGGGATTCGTTCTTGTGAAGTTCGGAAACGGTGTCTACACCAACACATATTATCCAGCTTATGATCAAACCAAATTCCTCACCGACATCAACTTGGCTTCTGCTGCAGCTGGACAATGTTCTGATGCCACTTTTGATTCTATTGCTTCTATCTTCACTGAAGTCGCAATTTACCAAAAGTCTCCAATCTATTTCTTCACTGATGCTATTGCTAGCGATGTTGAGAAATGGCAGACTGTCATTGAGATGAATACTCGTCAAAAGTTCCCGGTAGGTCAAACTCAGATTTTTCCAATGTTATATTGTTTGTTTTCAGATCTACACACACTTCTTTGTCCAAGACAACTGTTTATTTGATGATATGAGCCAAGGATTCCAAGCTATTGAGTACGCATCCTACTACAGTGGTGGACTCATCCTTCGTCCAACTCCAGATACCCTTCAACATGTTAGTTGGAGAAGCAAAACTAATGGAACTGCTAATTTTTCAGATCTTCCAAAACGTTATCAAGGCTACTGCCTACAAAATGAACTCTGTACTCATTGATGATCTCGGAAGTTGTGCTACCCCAACCAGAGTTTTCTTCGTTGACACTTCCACTACTGAAATTATGATTCTTGCCATTGGAGAATCTTTGATTGTTTCTGTTACTGATCCAAATGGAGCTACTACCACTGCTCTCCAGATCGTAAACAGCGGTACCACACAGATGTATGAAATTGCCAACCCCGTGGTTGGAGAACACTTGATCACTGTTGTTTCCAACGTGGTAAGTTAATACATGTTTTTTCTTCTTTCAAATCAAACTTTCAGAAAAACACTCCATGCTCTTACCGTGTTCAAGCTCGTTCCGAGTACGATCTCTTCATTGGAACCAGTACTGGAGTCAATGATGATGCCAGTGATTCTGAGCCAGTTGTCGGACAATCTGCTCATATCGTTGCTCAACTGACCGGACTCAAGAAGAACGTTGCTGATCCATTCCGTTTGTTCTCTGAGATCTCCATCACTAGCAATGTGAACTTGGATAACACCTACCAGAAACCAATGTATTACTCTAGTGGAAAGTATCGTGATGGATGTGGATTCCATATGTATTTCGGAGCTTCTGATTTCTGTGATTTCATGTCTCAGCCATTCTATGCCACTGTCTACGCTGACGATGGAAAAGGATTCACTATTCAAAGAACGACCACAGGATTCTGTTCCGGAAGTAAGACGTCATCTCAGAAATACTTTTAATCGTTTTTCATTCTAGCCCCAACCACTCCATACCCACCAAACACCTGTCAAAACGGAGGAGTATCCGATCCAACTAATAACGCTACCTGCATCTGTCCACCAGGATTCTACGGAAAATAGTGAGTTTAGAAGAAATCAAATGAAAATGATTGACATTCGTCTAATAATCGTTTAGTTGCGAGAACATTCAATGCGTTAATGGAGGAACTGCCAGAGGAGGAAGCTGTGTTTGTCCAGTCGGAACCGCTGGAACTTTCTGTGAACAATGTACGACTTATATTGAACAGGGATTGCAAACCAAAAGGTTATACTTTCAGACATGTGTACTACTTTCAACAACAACCCAGACGTTTCTTTCGATGGACAATCTATTGCCTTTGTTATCTCTACCAGATCGACAATGAAGAACGCCGTCGCCACTATTGCCACCAACGTTCAAACCATGACTCGTGATATGCAACAAGCTTCTGACAAATGGATTGACAAATGGATTTTGATTGCTGTCAACTCTAACAGTATTCATTAGACAAAAGATTATTAATGTTCAAATGTTCTATTTCAGCCTCTTACCTTCTCGTCAACTCCAACAGACCAGCTGATTTTGTTGCCGGAGTGAATAACTTGAATGGAAACTTCACGAACTATGCTGCCGATGAAACAAGCTGCCAAATTCAAATCGAACAGGCCATGCTCGGAGCTGCTCTCCTTTCCGAAAGACGATCCTCTGTCTGGGTGTTCACCGATTCTGATGGACCAAATGATTTGAACTACATTCAATTGTTTGATACTGCTCAAGAGTACCAAATCTCTCTTAACTTGGTTGGAGTTGGCTCTTCTATTTGTACCACTCCAGAGAATAACGGACAATTCCCATACTATCTCAAGAGCCTATCTGAAACCACTCTTGGAGAAGTCTACATGACCGATAAGCTCGACCAAATCATGTTCTTCATCATCAGTTTGTATAAATCTGCCGTCTCTCACAGATATTACGTTCCGGACTGTAAAGCTGGCACATCTTACTACATGCCAGTTGACGGATGGACTCAATCACTCACTCTTGCTGTTACTGGAACTGACCTCCGTAGTGTTCAAATCACTTTCCCAGATGGAACTTTGGGGCAAAACTCTGACTATGAACTTGTTGCCATTAACGACCCAGAGCTCAAATTGAACCAATATGTCGCTGGTAATACCTTGAAACTGTTGTTTCAAAACTTTTATTGATAACTTACAGCTTGTGAGGGATCTTTCTGGAACCATCGTAAGCAAAACTGCTTCGAGTTTACTGCCGAAAAGTATGATTGGCTTGATGGTTGGAATATGTGTCACAGCCAGAAAGCTTATCTTCTTCATATCGACAGTCAAGACATCAACGACTTTGTTTTCTGTTAGTTTCGATTGAGTGTTCTAGCAATTTTTTTATTTTTAAGCTCAAATCACTGGATATCGTGTATGGATTGGTCTTGCCTTCCTCAATGGTAAATGGTATTGGGATGTTCCAGATAACAACTTTGAACAACCATTGGTATGCTAATTTGTTTTTTGAAAACTCGTTTCTAAGCATTTTTTTGAAGTCTGGATACACTAACTGGGCTGACGGTGTTGATCCAGCTAACCCGAAATTCAATCATGCTGTCATGAATGCCAACGGAAAATGGGAGCCAGCTGATCCAGCTGAGATGAACTTCGGAGGGTGCATGAAACACAGATATGGACAAGGATACTATCCAGGAGAGGGAGCCAGTAAGATATAACTTATTGATATCAGATATCAAACAGAACATTTCAGACATTGTTCCTGCTGGACTCTGGAAGGTCACTGTTCAATCTAACTCTGGAAGCTGTGAAATCCAAGCTCGTTCTCAATCCGAGATTCAAGTGTTCTTCGGATTCGTTACTGATCCACGAGTTGACAAACCAAACACTTATGCCAACATTCAATCTTGTAAGTGATACTATCCAGCAGAATTAGTATGTTTTCGATATATTCTAGCTAATAACTACCTCATTGCCTACCCAACTGGAGTGTATCCATACACACCAGACACCAAGCCATCCATGGAAGGAAAACTCAACTACGCTGTACTTTCAAGCAACAGAACCATCACAAACTCATTGCCACTTGGGAACCGTGTCTGTACTTATGCTACCATCTCAGCTCCATTCAGCTGCCCAGACACCGATGGATCCATTTCCGACTTCTCGATCAAGTTCACTGGTCTCGATCAATATGGATATGCATTCGAACGTTACGCTGATGCTCTGTGCACCAAGACTGTTATCAGCTGTGGTAACGGAGGATTCATTAACAACGGAGTTTGTGTCTGCAGAGCTGGATGGGTCGGAACTACTTGTAATACACCAGTCTGTCAAAATGGAGGAATCGAGAAGAACGGAAAATGCGACTGCTCTTCGGTTCCACAATTCTCTGGTCAATTCTGTGAGCTTGCTCACTGCGAACCACCATATCCAACTGCTTTTAATGACAAGGACAGAACTTTGGCAATTGTTCTTGAAACTTCTTATAACATGGGATCGTCAATCTTCCAATTGAGAAAGAACTTGAAGGCTTCATTGGACAGCATCAACAACGACCCAACCCTCCAAGGATGGTTCACCAACTTTGTTCTCTATCCATTCGATTCTAGTAATTTTGTTATCTCAGAGCAAATCTAAACTTATTGTCATTCCAGCCAGCAACCAAGCCTCATGGTACCCAGTTACTGTTTCTCGCAACTCTGATGATATTGTGGCAGCCGTCAAAAACATCAGCACTATGTCTTGCCCTGGAAATGCTCCATGCTCATCCCGTACGTTTCTAATACTGTGATATGGTATTCAAAACTGAATCATTTTCAGAGTGCCCACGACCAATCGTCAGTGTTCTTCAAAACGTTCTTTCCATGGACGCTCTTGCCTCTCCAAACTCTGTTGTTCTTGTGATCACTAGATCCTCCCCAGAAGATTATGAACAAGTTGGAAGAATTGCTCAGGTTCTTCAAGATAAGAAGGCTTATGTAAGTTTTGAAAACAAGGACTCATGGACGAAAGTGTTTCTCAGATCAACTTTGTCTTCCCAGCTATTGACTCCCCATGTGGTGAAGGATGGAATAATCCAAATGTTGATGCACTTTACAGAATCATCAGTTACTCTCAAGGAAACACATTTACCGTATGTTTGAATTTATTGGGCATGAATTCTATTTTGAATTCAGATGAATCCTGTTGAATTGTCAAAGAACTTCCTCACTCAATACATTCCAACCCTCTATTCTTCCGGAGGAATCGCCGCTTCCAGTGGAAACTGCATGAATGATGAAATCATCTTCCAAGTTGAGCATGAGATGTACGAGTTCTCCATTGACTTCTACCACCCACTCATGGAAACAATCAAGGTGTTTGATCCATCTGGTGATCAAATCACAATTCCAGACAACATCATCACTTCTGATAGTAATTACATTGGAATCTTCCCAGTAAATGAAACGGGAGCTACTCGTGCCGGAACTTACAGAATTCTATTGACCGGTACTGGAGGAAATAACTGTTTCGCAACAGTCCGTGGAAGATCTAATCTTGAACTCTTCCTTGGATTCGTTGATTCAAATTCTGATAGTAACAATGGAGCTACTAACGATGCTGCTCATCATGCACCAGTCAATCGTAAGGAATTTCGTGAAGATTGAATTCAGTTTTATTTTTTTAAATTACAGTTCAACAAAACACTGTTGTGGTTCATGCAACTGGTCTCGGACAAGGGATTGTTAGATACGTACAGATTGTTATGCCAGGATTCGGACTTTTGCACACCACTGAAATGAGAAAACGTGACACTGAGTGCAGCTACGAATGGTATGCAACCACTCCATTCCAATTCGACTATGACGTAAGTTTGGTTTTTGATGTTTGAAACATTTTGAAGGCGTTTCCTTATAGAGCTACTGGATCGTTATTTACGGAAGCAGTGAATTCGGAAGCAACTGGAAGAGAAACTTCTACGTGAGCACTGTTGGATCAAGACCTCCACTCCCACCACCACCAGCAAACTGTGATCTTCAAAGTGTCAAGCAAGATACCCTTTTCCTTATTGACAGTTCTCTCAAGGACACAAATGTTACTTTCACAATTGTAAGTTTTTTGAATAATCAACCAGTTCAAAAAAGCTTTATATAGCTCAAACAATTTGCTGTAACTGCTATGCAACCCTACAACTATGTCAACTCGTTGGCTCAAGTTGCCGCAGGATCTGTTGCTGATAAAGGGTATTGGGGATTCTCTTACAACGCCGGAGAAAACTCTTTCGATCGGGTCTCTGAACTTTTGTACGACATGCAATACATTGGTGTAAATGGTCAAAATGTCACAGCGTGAGTTTAAACTAAACTGATGAAAAGCACTCAAAAAAACTCGTTTCAGTGGACTTCAATTAGTTTTGGATTTCTTTGATCTACCAGCCCAAGGATACAGATCTGATCCAGACGTCAGACATCTTCTTGTTTACGTCACTCAAACAAAGTAACTAATTTGAAACAATACATATATGTACTCAAAATATTCCAATTTCAGCCCAACCGATGCCGATCCATCCGAACTTGTTCGCGCTATCAAGCGTTCTGGACGTTATGAAATTATTGTTGTTGCTCTTGATATGCAACCATCAGATCAGTTGACAAACATGGTCGCCCCAAGATGCTTCTACTATGCTCAGGACTTCCATGACTTGATGAACTACGGAGTTAACTTTGTTCAAGGACAATCCTGCTTGTAAGCAATCTTGGAATGTGTAGTGTTAAAAGTTTTTTTCCAGGCGTTGGAACTTCTGCAACTACTAAATTAACAATGGGTGGATTTTCAATTTAATTTTGTTATTCTTGTTTTGATAAAATGTTTCAAAATTTTTTTTTACATGTTTTTGACATGTTGAATTGCGATTTTCTTTCTTTTCAGTACTACCAAAAAGCAAAGTATTTCCCAGAAAGTTTATATCAGAATCAATACTTCCAAAAACATTAGAAATAAAAGAAAAATACAAAATGTTAAATTATGCGAGTATTGAATTCAAAACTAGAAAAGATTGTAGATGGATAAGGAGAATTTCAATTTGAAGTCTCACTCCTTCTCGTGGTATGCATTATATGTTGTCCCGTCGCCACCAACTTCAGCGTAAACAACCGAGCTTGACGATGAGAACGAGTAAGCATCACTTGGAGCTGGAGAGGGCTGAAATCAGTACTAAATTTTGTCACTTTCTTATCAAAAGCGACCCACCTGATATTCGTTTTGTGGTACTTGGTTCAAACGTTGCATCTTGTTAAGCATAACTTGCATGATAGCGAATGTAGCATTCATATTCTGATTTGTCTGAAACATGTTATTGATTGATTCCACTTTGTTCACTTTGAACATCATTTTGAAAAGTTCTTAGTTTATAATTGCTAGCTTACGAGTAACATTTATGTAAATCCTGACTTGATGAAGATCTCATATGACAAATATGATCAAACACGATGGACTCACCTCCGTACTGATTTTGTGCAAGAAATCTTTTGCGGCGTCTGGTCCAATATCAGAAATCAGTTTTGGCATATGAGGGTAAACATCTCTTTTATAGACATCATCAGCGGCATGAGATCCAGCTGTCCAGAACTGACGAAGCAATGATAAATTGAGTTTTTGAGGCTCGGTTTTAGCCATGAGATGCATTCCTGATTTATTGAATGCGTTCCCAATGTAAGAGGGAATCTTGTTGAACTCAATTATGATGAGTTTGGTGTACTCACTCGCGTTCTCCATGATATCTAAATAATAAATATATATTTAGGGATAAAACATTAAGAACATATAAAAAAAGTAATTTATTTTTGGATTTTTCTTTTTAAAACGAGGGGACTTGTTGCTAAAATATTGAAGAAACACTAGCTCGAAAGAAACGTAAAACAAAATTCATGTCAGCGCAACCTTTTTTCAACGTAAAAGCACAAGATTTTTTGTGCTGTCACCGCCAAAAAAACAAGAGGAAATTATTTCACCCAGATGTGAAAGGACAGGGAGCTTTGAAAACGCCGACACGTGTTCTTACTAAAAAGGAACGACAGATGTTCAGTCGAGTCAGGTCGTGCCAATAAAAAATGGCCTCTTAGAAAGAAGAAGAAAATTTATTCTGAGGCACATGTTCTAATCTGGGTTTTGTTTGATGGAATCATTGCAACCGCATTGGTTTTTTCACGAAATGAGAGTGAACAAAATAATATATATATGATATATTCATTGTTGAATATTGAATATTGAACGACATGAATACTTAACGAGTGACTTGCCTGGGAAAACAGCTAATTGAATGATGGTGTACTGTAGAAATTAGTGTTCTCTCTTGTTTTTGAAATGAGATGTACCGTAGAACAAAATCCGCGAATTGAGATTTCCGGAAAACAAATTTGGAAGCGTTTGACTTCGCCTTCTTCCCATATCGAGGAGGTTGGCCAACAATTTTTGTAGTATTACGAAGGATTGATAGTAGCTATACTAGCCTGAGTACAAAAATTTATAAGGATTTGTGCTGGTAGTTTTTCAGCGGATTAAATATACAAATGAGAATAACTCGAGACCGGAGAAAACTAATAATTGAAAATATTTGTTACCCGGAGATGTAGTGGATCATAAAACTTTCTGATCTTTTTTCTATCACTCTTTCATTTCCAATAAGCCCAGCGAGCAAGTTTTGTCTTTCGGGTGAAATTACCGTAACAAAAAAAAGTAAAATCAAGTTAACATGAACCGGTTTATTCAAAAAAATCACGAATACTTTACTATGGGCACTGCTTGATTTCTTTACAAACGTCTTCTGGGGCGGTTCCGGATTCAAGTTCCTTGATGATTGGATCAAGTTCATTATGAGCATAGTTCAAACATTCTTGTTCCAAGAATGGAATTCCCTTCAGTTCTTTCTTGCATTCGGCCAGGAATTTCTGAAATTACTTTCTAACCATCTATTCTTCTGCTAATGATAACTTACATCCTCAGATTTGTGGACAACATTGTCAACTGGTGGGTCCATGACGTTGACTGCTAGTCTGCACAAGAAGCAATCCAAAGAACTCGCTCTTTGTTTTGGGAGAACAAGAGCAGTAGTCAAAACAATGAGAGCAAGAGCAAAGATGAAGGTTTTCATTTCTGAAACCAGAAGTATCAATTAATCACAATAAAAATGAAATCGGCGTGCCCTTTTGTTACAAGTTGCTGTCTTTATATACCAATTTTGGGTTCCGTTTGGTAACGGATGCTACGAAGCCAGGCTCCAATTTCAAACAGAAATCAGAAAGTTCAGTTCTACTTAGTGGTCGTTCAAGGACACGGAGCAGGACATGTAGCCTACATTGATATCATTTTGTGTTTTCAACCATCCGTGTGGTTTTCGTTTTGCTTTTCATAATGAGAGAGCAGATCAGACCATATAAATATTTTTGAAACATGCAATCCAATTAGTCTAATATTCTAGAATAGGTTTTGAAATTCAATATCCAAATTTCGTCTGATAACTAACACTGTCAAAAAAACTCACTGTATTTTTTATTTCCAGTTTACATTTTTCTTTTTTTTTTGTCCTCTCATTTCTGAGCATAACAGAATATTATGATTGCTAAGATATCCTTTATTTTAGGAATTCTTTGAAATTTGCTTTAACCAGCTGAAACTTATTGGGATAATATAGTGATGCGTTATTAATCAAGTTAGGTATGTTTAACTGCTTGATGTTATCATTTTTGGTATATTGCTCACGAATTTATCATTTTGTTCACTCAAAACATTTTTGAATCAAACCTTCAAGTTGAAACCCTTCGGAAATGCTACCTATTACTGAACATTCAAACAAATAGGAACTAATTGCATAGTTGACTCTTTGTCATTTCTTGCTTTCTGATTTAATCATACTTTTGGAAACCAACTGTGTAATGAATCGAGTTTTGATTATCATCTTCAAAAGAATTTGTGAAATGGAAGATAACAAAAAATATTGAAAACATATGAAAACCAATTTCAATACCGGCATTGATGAACTCTAATAATTTTCTGCAACCAATTGTATATATTTGAATACCTTCAAATGACTTTACAGGTTTCCAAGGACTGCTTTTTTCAGATTAATTACTTTCAATTACTGTAAATTTTTTTTCGTGTAAAATAACTGAGACATTTGGTATAAGTTGTTTATTAAATTTGAAGCCGGTGAAAATAGTACTTTACGAGGTAAGCGAAGCAAGATTCAGAGGTACAAGGGGATGGGGGATGGTAGAACGGAAAGATTGAAGGCTGAGGTATACGAACGCTCACAGGGTACACAAAAGTAAACTGGGGCAAAACAGGACACTGAATACATAAAAAGGGGAATTTTTCGGAGACAATTACATAGAAAGAACAGAGTTTTAATGTTGTAGGCAATTTGAGGTGGTTTATTCGTCGTAAAGACATTCAAATACAAAAAAAAATAATCTTGAGGTAGATTACATGAGTATATTTGTTGGCGAGAGAATTGAATACGGAAAAAACACATTTCGGCTTTCGGTTCAAAATAAAAAGATTCATATGACAGAGCAACATTCATCAGAAATATAATCAATTTTGTGATACAGAAGAAGAAAAAAGGTCCCTGAGTGGTTGTGAGTTTTGAGGAAGTGTGGAGGTATATTCAAAATTTTTTGAGAGTGTCAATTTTTCCATTCCCGTGACGGGTATGATCACTATCAAAGAATTTTGATGAAATTAAAAGCTATAACGGAGAAGATAATTATAAAATACTAATTGGTGACTAAACAATTTTTGGATATAAAAATTTGGCCCCAACAACTGAAAAGTGGTTGAGGTAGGTTCCCTGAGGTAGAAAAAAGTTCCTGAGTTCAAATGAGACATAAAAAAAAGTTCCCTGAGTTGGATTGGAGTAATCGAAATGACGAGAATTGGGCGCACTAGTCGGAGGTATTGAAAAGAATAAAAAAATAGAAAACAGTTGGAAATGGAGAGGAGTGTGACAAGAGGTAAGATATATGATGAGAGACCAAGGTGACAAATTCCTGAGTTTTGAATGTTCCTGAGAGCAAATTTTGAGGTGAGTTTGAGGTAAAAGTGAGTGCAGGAAAAAGCAATATCTCTCATCAATCCTAAACGTTAGAGGTTCACAATAGTTTCCTATCCGAGAGATACAACAGAATGGTGTGGAGGAAAGTTGAGATACAATTCAATGGCGCCTAGAGTTGTAGAATATCAGAAGCTAGGAAAACAAGTAAAAACCAATAAAGTTAAAAAATTGAAGGTAGATATTAAAATTGGTGAGGTAGAATTGTTGCATATTAACGAAATTTAGGGTTAGAAAAAAAAAGAGTTTGGGATTTGTGCGAAGCATGTAGAAACAGCGATTAGAAATCTGAAGCCGAAAGCGGTAAATGCATGTCTTAAAATTAACCATGCCGCACACAAAAAAAAGTATACATCGGTTGGAGGGAGGAGAATCCGGGAGAAAATTAGGATGGGATAATTTGGAATGGGTGCGTTTTACGAAGAATGGAAAGAGTCAATCCAGTGACGCAGAATTATAATTAAAAAAGACGAAAGGGAGACACATTGAGCATGTTGCAATTCCAATCAAATTCAATTCGAGTCGCTTAGCGAAAAATTCGAAATTGCTTCTCTCTTTTGACAAGGTTCAACTGAATTGAAAGTGAAACATGCTCAAGTACAACAGAGTGAGGGTGTGTGTGACATGAAAACTGCTCATTGGATGACTTGTGATGTTGGCATCTTAGTTTATAATTTGTTGAGGTGGTGGAGGAGACTGTAATTCCTGTTTCGGCCTATTTAGATAGGTCAAAAATGTGTTCAGGAATTCTGTCGGTAAGTTATCCGCAAGTGGAGTTTTGCGCTGTAAAGTACTATTTGTAAACCAGTATGTGGTAATCAAAGTCTTACATCACTGCTCAAGTGGCTCAAAATACTCCCAAGTTGACCAACAGTCATCATATTGATGTCTGCAGTGGTCACCACTGGAGGTGGATCTGGGGAGATTGGCTCTAGCTTTGGTCGGATGATTCCTCCTGATCCATTCAAATTGAATGGCATATCTTCTCCAAATCTAAAATGATTCTATAAAATACTGGTCTGAAATTCAAGATTCCCGTACCGTTTGCTCAACATCTCAGCCTGAGCTTCTTCTCTATTGTGTTTCGTCTTTTTGGCGTGTCTGACTCTACGGCAGCGAGCAGCCAACTTGCGCATTGCTTCACGGAACTTATCCCAGAAGTCCTCCTCATTCTCGAACTTATCATATAGCACTTTTCTGCAGACGTCTGAAAACCAATCACATAAAAAACTAATCAAAGTTTTTGATTGATATCCGTACGTTGAATGTAGCAAATTCCCTTGATTGGAAGGTTGGAGTAGTTTGAATGATTAAGTCCGGCTACTGTGGTTTGTGACATGAGTCGTGGTCCAAAAACTCGTTTCTCAGCCAACTTCTTACAGAGCTGAATCATACACTCTCCAACTTCCATCTCCTCGTACTTTTTGCCTTGAATGATCTGCTGAATGATTTGTTGTTCGGAGACTGGACGGAAGGCTAAAAAAGATTAGGTTATGGGAAACAGTCGACAGACAGTTGATGTTTACTTGGATCGGAAGTCAATGCTTTCGGCACGGGAATCTCAAACTTTGAAATGTTCTCTTCACTCAAATCTTGATTTCTGACAATTTTGACAATATCATCATTGACAGGTTTCTGAAATGGGAAACATAAAAATATGTGATCTATTGTGTTAAATAGTGATACCCTTGGTTTTCTTTCTGGTCCATTTACAGGTTTTGCTGTTCCATTCACACCATTAGTTGCTGGAGCAACTCTGAGTGGTGGAATTGGTTCTGGCGGTGGATTTGAGTTTTGCATGAAGAACTGTGAATCCTTGAGAACATTGAATATGTTTTGTTGCTGTGCCATGATAGCAAGTTCCTAAACCATAAACTTTTGATCTTAAGAAATTATTACGTCACGCGGTAAAGCGTACTATTTGGTGTGTCGTTATTCTGTTGAAACCACTCTTATCAGTTGTTCTGTTTCACAATTTAACGGCGCATTCGGAAACAGAAACTTTCCATTCGCAACCCCTCACTTTTTGTTGCGAGCTCTCACACTGATGCTACTTGACTACATATGATCAAACAACGATAAGCGAAAACTGTCTGTGGCATCGCATCGAGGGTTGCGTTCAGTCTCGAACTGAGAGTGTTGGAACAAAGCGCGCAGCGAGTAAGCGAAGTGACGAAAAATTCAACAAAGCAAACAAAACTCTCGGCAGCTCTCCTCTGATTTCAGAGCAAATAGAACGGCCGAAATAAAAAATTCTTGGAAGTGTGCCAACTTTTCATCTCTTCCCCATTTTCTTTTCCCCCGTTCTGTCAACAATCATTTTACCTGTGCGCTGTGATTTGAGGAAGTTGGTGATTCGCTGCCGTCGCCAATCACATCAATGTTCTGGTTGTCGCCGGCGGATGCTGAAAGAAATAATTGCACACATGGGAACAAAAAGAAGTGCAAAGAAGAAGAAAGGCCCATTAAAGTGTTCTCTCTTCCCTGAACCCGAACTACTCTGATCTCTTTGTTCGCTACTTGTGACCAAACGTTGGCCGACCAATTGAGTGGCGTCCTTAGTTTGTACTTTTTGTGTCACGCCGACTCGTATTTTCTAATCGAATCTTTTTGCTTCCTGGAGCAGCGGAAGCAAGTGGGCGCGAGGAGAAAAGAATTCTTAGACGTTATTAAACCTGGATTGTGTATATGTGTTGGCTGGAACAAGCTGGCACATATATAATGAATTCTTTGGCGCTCTACTTTATTGAAATTGCTAGTTACATATGGAAGTGCATAGCGCGTGACGATGTCCTATCTTCATTTCCATCTGAATCACATTCTAATGATGGATGGTCGCCCTCATTTCAGAACAACTAGAAGGAATTCATCATATTCCGATAGACAAAAAAAAAACAGAAAGATATCGGAACTTATCAATTTCCATGCGTCTACAGAATGTTCTATTCATCTCACCCTTTTGATACACTCAAAGTAAAAAAAGTCAAGGGATAGAAGAGAAAGGGCAGTACTGGCGTCCTTCTCTCCAACTGTTATTAATTACCCACTGTGTCTTTCTTAGATACCAGAACCTCCCATGTTGAATGCGACTAAGATCACGTGAGACCGAATGAAATGAAAAGACAACGTCTATGACCAGAGTACAATGTCGTTGCAGAGTTCGCATCCACTTCGATGTGCACTTTTAAATCAGAGCGCGCGCCGCGCTCTAGTTCTCATGCTGTCGCTCTTTTTCAGATTATTCTCACCTGCCGAACTATCAGTTTTCTGTCCGTTACTATCCACGCTGGAAGGACTGCTCCACTTGACTGGTTGATCAACTTCTGTACTTTGCATTGCAGTTTCACCAATTGCTGGCTGAATGTGTCCATTCGGCAGGGTTGGTGAGACTGGCTTCAATGACTGCGGCATCAGCAATTGGTTCATCAACATAATGCTATTTTGCATTGCTGAAAAATTTACACTTCCGATCGGATAATGGATGTTGCATGGCTCGGAACAAGTGGTGTGCTTTTTCTACGTACAATCAACTAAAATCATCTCATCTTTTTTTCTTCAATCAGGTCAACAGTTGTTCTTCCCGAAACATCTAGCAAGAACTACTGCCCTATCACGCTGCTATCATCAACTACCAGTGTTCTTGCTCTTCTAGCGCTCAAATTTCTTATCATCAACTGGCCAGTGTCACTCATGACACTCTGACACTATAATGATCAGGTGGTGCCACTGGCTTGGAACACTGTTGGGAACAGCAAAAATGAAGTAACAAACTAATTTTCAATAGAGGAATTTGTTTTACGTCACTCAACGGGAGCACAAAGTTTGATTGAGAGTAAACTTACGGGAGTTCATTACTGTCCGAATCTGGCCCGGGCATTCGGCGGGCACAGGAACGGAAGGTGTTTGAGCTGTGGGTCGTTTTCGCAACAAACTCTGTTGTATTACAGTGTGTAATGGTGTCTGTAATCCAGCTGTTGCGAATCCATTTCCTAATGCAGGGTACAAGGGTAGCATTGGCAAGATCATATTTACTGCGTTTCGTAGATCTTGGACTTCTCTGAAAACAGAACAGTAATAAATTGCATAAATTTTGAATGTTCAAAATTGATTTAATGTTTGATTTGTGACATCAGATTTCATACCGAACATACGGGCTAAACGCTTTGAAAGCACTATCGGAATGAATTTGTTGATCGTTGATAATTGGCATGGTGAAGCTTGGATAAAGAGCAGCAATTGTTGGCCACATTGGAGGCGTTTGAACCATAACTGGTGAGGTAGGGCAAGATGGGTGTAGAGAACCATATCCGAGATCATCGCCCGAAGACGTTCCAGGTAGATCCATGTTGAGAGAAAGGCGTTGAAGGGCAGAGAGAACAATGTTCAGTTGGAGCTGTTGGAGCTGTTCGAGTTCCAGTTGGTGCGGAATTTTGAAAGTGTCACAATGACGTGTTGAACAGTTGGAATTGAATGGTTTGTTGTAATACCGGAAAATGATCGGTTGGTACACTGATAGATAAAATGATACGAGAACGCCGACTCAAACGTTATAGAGAGAACTTTATCAGAACAATTTTCTGTGAAGCCACGCCCACTACCACCACAGGCTGAATTAGATGTCAGGTGGCGTGGAGCACAAAAAAGAAAAAGAAAAAAAGTAGGAATGCTTCGGAGGAGCGGTGCCCTCCAAAAAAAAATGGTAAGTGGAAGAAGATTAATGGGCTTTACGGACATTGGATACATGTACCAAAAGAATTATAACGAGAAGGAGTGGGATGTAAAGCGAGATACTTGAATAACAAATGACTGTTTGAACAGAAGAGAAAAACCGAAAATAAGAAAAAGAGGAAGAAGAAGATGAAGCAGGATGATCAGGATAGGAACTCAAGTACATATCAGATTCCTATCTCAACTTTTTTGACTAACTTCATCAATCTAGAAGAAGGTTGCCTAAATGGCTTTTGTTGTAAAGCGCTTTGCATTCATTCTCGAACGTGGTTAGACCTTGGCGGCGCCATGCGTACAGACCATCGTTTTAAATTTAGAGACATTTCTCTTTGTCATCTAAAAGGAAAGTTTCAATATTCAATAGACCACCGCAAAAATTACTGTGCGTTGGTAATTGTTGAAGGTCAACAAAGCATATCATCACTTCATGAAGCAGTTCGTCGTCGACATTTTATCATTTTTCTCCTTTCGCAAAGTTCCGCGAAGGGCGATGAGAAGAAATGAATTCGGAATTCTAAATTTTAAACGGCGGCAGTGATAAGAAGAGATAGGAAATTGGTTACGGTAGATGAAGAACGCGCAACCGTTTTTTTTTCGGACAGATACGCATCTTCTATTTCTGATCACTAATACTCACTACCTTGATTGTCTCAAAAGGTTGGCAAGAAAAAAGATGAAGAAAGGGCCACCGCATCAGTGATTGGAATGCTGCGCTCAGCGCGCATCTACTGAAACTGGTTAGGAGAAGAAAGAACCTTACTGTCGAAAAAAGGAAATAGTAGGCAGATAGTGTCAAATTTAGGGTTGAACACAAGGGACACGGTTAACCGTTGATAAGAAGTGCATAACTCTAGATTGTCTCTTTGATCGTTACCTTCCTTGCAGCTATGTCTGCCTTGATAAGGTCAAACAGAAGAATAAGGACACCGATAATAGAGGAATGCGGGAATAGAAGTTCTAAGAAAAGACATTTTGAAAAAAAGAGAGTGGAACTTTCGAACATTCGCCGCGGCATTGGCGATCATCTTGGCAAACTCTTTTTCCTAGGAGTCTTACTCGGAGACTCCAGAAAATGAAAAAAAAAAGAGAGAAAAAAGCCGACTACATGTTGAGGACCTGGGGGTGAGACGAGTAATCGGAAAGTTCGTGTGTGCGTCTGCCTCGTTGTGTATGTTAGTCTATGTGTGCGAACGGATTGGTTGAAAAAAGTGCATCTGTACTATGGCATAAGATCTATCATGAGGCAGCACGACGATTGCCGAAAAGGCAGAATTTCGGACGACGAGTCGTCACTCTACCCTAGACTCTCTCACGTCGTCTGACACACTCTTTGACGGCCAACAGTCGTTCGCCGTTCACTGTCACCAGGCACTTTCAGATAAGCACTCTATTCGCGTCGCCGCCGACGGGATCGAAAACCAAGTTCCTCGGGCGGAACGAGACACTTCACTTGTTATCTGATCAAAAGTTTATTTAAGTTCTCTTTTCCGAAGTAACTGAATTCGAGCGGCTTAAATAGAACTTTCCGTGAGAAGATAGCAAACGAACATATTGAAAGAAGAAAAATGTCAACTGAGGAAGAAGAAGAAGAAGCTTCTGAAAGCTTGCGCACACTCTTGCACGAATGTACTTTCTGAATAGCGGAGCAAGGGCGGAGTGATCGCAGCGGGCGCCGCGGCACACCCTCACGTCTTCCTAGATTATTCATCAACTTGGCTCAAATCAAACTAATTTTGAATAAAAGCCGTAGCGGTTGAAAAAGAAGAAAACTAAAAGAAAAGACATTCAAAGTTTACGATTGCGGTTTTGCTCTTCTCTCTCGGAAAGACGAAATCCAGAACCTTTCTTTTCTTCTTCTTCTTCCCTTCATGGAAATTGGTTTAGTTAAAAGGAGCTTGGTTCTCAGAAAAACAAATGTAGGAAAGAAAAGTAAAGGAATGAGTAGGAGGTTCACAGAACTACACTAGTACTTTTTGCTGCAAGATGTGGTTCGTTTCTGAAACGTCTCGTGTTCTGTTCATGACTTAAGCCATAAGAGCTCAAAAGTGCTTAGACGTCTGAAAGAGAACAGAGAGAACAGAAAAACAGAAAGAATCAAAACGAGCGCCTTTGGTTATTAATATGCCGAAAAAGTGCACAGAGCAAAGAAGCTGCAGGCTGCTCCTGGGGGTGAATTTTTTTTTGCTTGATCTCGCGCTCCTCGCAATTTTTGTGTGTTTTGTCGACAGTCTTTACGCTCGCACTGTCTGTTCTTTTTTATTTCATCTCGCCAGGTGCGCAGCGAGACAAACGGCATAAAATATAAAAAAGCTGGTTTTTATGCTGGTCGACGATGCCACCGAGAGGGTAAAAGGGAAGAGGAGCGTCTCTTGGCAGAATGCGAAAAAAATTATGTTGTTCTAATGCTCGACGGGAGCGTATGCGCGGCAGGAGCCCGCGAGCAGCTTCATCTCAGTGAGGAAATGTTCGCTCTTTGTGTGCTTTTCACTTTTTCGTCTCTCTGTATTTTTCTCATGTTCTGGCAAGTTCAACTATAAGGGCATCAGAATGCAAATCAGGCTCTGTGAGAGTTCTCAGACTGCTGAAATTTAATGCAACCTAAATGATTCATGACCGAGAACAGCAACAACAGACAAGTTACTAGCAGGTGCTCAGTTATTAGAGAGACGTATACAATTCTTTCGTATAGAATTGACTTCGGACAAGGATGTTTGAACCTTCTGAAATTGAATTTCCGAGTATAATTTTTATGTGGCGAAAAACTACAAATCCTTTCCCGATCTGAACTTCTATGCGCCATGGCAAATCCTCTGTTCAAAAATGTTCTGTTATAATCCGTTGTACGGATTAGCAACTGCACTAAAACTAAAACTGCACAGCGTTCGGAAATCCGATACCGACGGAAAAGTGCATCGGAATTTGGTTTTGATTTTCAGTCATGTTTTCCTAAAATTTCCTTCTCTCCTCATATTGAATATCAACTTAATAGCATCACACACGTATCCGGTTTTGTCAGAAGTTCACGTGCCCCTATGTACAAATAACTTCCTAGTGTCTGAACATGGATGACATGAGCCATCTTCTTCCTGAATGATGCTCAGTAGAGCACTCTCCAATTGGATAGACAATGTCGAGAGTGTATTGGAATGAAAATGGAATAGCTTGCGGTGGCGTCGGACTCTGACAAAAAGGAAAATAAATGAATGCATTTGGAAAGACTGGAGCACGGAGCCCATGTATGGACAGGAGGGACCCCCTAAATTCAAATGTAACATGGTGGAATGGATAAAAAGAAAAGGAATAAAATAAAGAATGAGAAAAACGAGCGCGAAAATGGTGGCACACAGACACATCGGGTATGTACTTGTGTGTATATGTCAGTTTTGGGAGAAAAGGCTCCCATCAAGCTCTCTGGAATAAAATGATGACGATGATGAAACATTCCTCGAGATGCGCACGCGTGCGCACAAAAAGAGCAATTGGTTTAGGCTCATTGGACCGCACTTGGCATACACTATGTGCACACGGGTTCCACTTTTTTTCCTAGGACCACTATTCTATTTTATTCTTTTTCCGGAAAGAGAGGAAGGAAATATGCGAAAAACTCTATATAGAAACATGCTGATCATTGGTTATTTTATGTTGCCAAAGTTCTTCTCAAAAAAGAAACTACATTCATGGGAAAGGTGTTCAAGCGTCAATAGCCAGAGTCTGATCCAGAAAAAAAAGAATAATAGAAAGTCAGAAACAGAAAGAGAGAAACCTTAGCAGAACACAGAAAAGAGCATATATATTTCGAACACTTTGTCTATTTGCAAAACGACTGCAAAACTCAAGGGGCGGGACTTGGCAGACATTGCGTTGTTCAGTTCAAAAAGAAGAAAAGAACAGCAACACAACTACATGACTACTTCGGACTACTACGTTCTCTAGGGGGTTCAAAAAGATCTATACATAGAAAGTGCGCAGTGAAACTGGAACCTTGTTCACTTGAACATTCATTAGTTAGACAACATCACTGAAACTTGATAGCTTGGCAATTCGAAAAACGTGCCGGACGTTGGCTAGAAAAAATATGCATGCTGTATAAGTTCATTTCATCCTAGGAAGGCAATGAGTTCATTTCCTTCTCACATATATGGGAAAAACACCTTGCGAGCATGCATGTCGAATTAGGGAACGCGGCGGAAGTAAGGAGACGAATACTTGTATCCGCAAAATGAGGAAAAGTACAAATCCGCATTAGTGTATTCGAGTATTCCGGAAATTCGCTCCAATTGAGATTCGCACCACGACTATATGGGGCGAAAATAAAGACGGAGAAAAAATTGGCATTGAGCTATGAGGCAGGAGTGGTTGCGCAATGCCAGCCACCCAAGACGAAGAAGTTTACTCCCAGGAGGATGGCGTCGACAAGTCCGTCAACTTACTCTTCATTCACCATCGTTGCGACGGTTCAATATATTAGGTCCAGACACGTTTAACCAAAAATGGGTGCTCGAGGGCGGAGATTTCTGAACTCGAGCGTGTTGTCCCCTCGATCCCATGTGGCGTTTAATTCTGTCACCCCAAAAACTTAATCAGTGTTGTTGCATATACTGCTTTTTCAATTAACTGTTTAACGTTTTTATGGCATGTCCCGTTTTACCCAGAAGTAATTTGGTGGCGCAACGGCCGAGTAGTTTTGATTACCTTACACATATTTGCAACAAAGTATGGCGTTTGAAGGGGTTGAAGTTAAAGAGAATGAAAACGAAAAGAACCGGAAACAACAGGTAATACACTTCTGTTTGTTTCGAATTGGAAATTCTGACAGTACCGCATTCCGAGAGAACTCTGTTTAGCGATTTTTATTGTTTACAGCAAAAAGAACTGTTTGTGTCCCTTTTTCTATTTTCCACTTTATTATGTTTGGAATGCTGCCAAGTTCTAGAAATACTAAAGCAAAAAAAAAGAAAAAAGAAGTTGAGGACTCGAGTGTTCATTAGCTCCTCATCCAGCAGTAGGAGCTGAAGAATAGATGAAAAAAGAGAGATGCTTGTCCTGAATAAGGACAGATAGAAAAGAATTGAATAGAAACTTGTAAACATGTTTCTATTTAGATTGGTCAAGCTCAATTCTGATTGTAAGTGGGTGTTGGATTTTTCAGAAAAACGTAATATTGAATGAGGACAGATTACGGTGAATGTATGCGAATTCGTAGATATGTGTGATGATTCAATAGATGAAAAACTCAGATAAAGCAGCCGTTTGTTGATAAAGTGCAGTTTTAAATTGATGAGTACCGAGCAGTTGTTCAATCTACGTACGCCTCCGACACTCTGATCCTGAGAAAAGAAACAATTCATTGTTGGAATCGCAGACATCACATGTTCCCGCTTTGTTCTTTCCTCGTTGTCTCATGTTGCGATGCGACTTTTCTACTACTGAAGAACCGACCCTCATCAAAATTGAAATGAGGAAAAAAGAAGAAATGAAATTGAGAAAAGAAAAAGAAGAAAGAAGAAGAAAGGAGAAGGTTGATGATGCCGTTGGTGGCGGTCCAACCGATTTGAATCAACTTTGCCATTGTCTGCTATTATTGTTCGGCACGCGGGTGTATAGGAAGGACAGCTTTCGATTCGTCTCCAAAATGAATTTTCAATTCTGTCTCTCTCTGCGTTTTCACACCTCTACCGCACCATACCACACTGTCTACGATCTTCATTCACCTTCCATCTACACCAACGCGCGAAATTTGCGTTTTTGGCCAGTTCGGCAGCATGTTGTCAACCGGTTGCCGATCATCGAGAGCTTTGCGGCAAAGCATAGTGATGCCAATCTCGCATAGAAACGCAAGAGAAACCGTAAGAGATTCTGCGGCATGGGTGGTTGGAAAAAAGATGATGAGGTAGAAAGAGATGAAAGAAGCAAAAAAGGTGGCAATGCGACAGTAGAACGCCCCGATCTGTTTTGCTTCTCTTCCGATCTTTGTGATCTTTCGGTTCGACGCATGGAAACATAAAATGAAAAGCAAAGAAAAAGTGCGACCCTGCCGCAAAATGATTGAACGAGGAGTCTCCTCCGTCGTCGGCAAACTTGGCGCCCCACCACGGGAGGTCTTGTTCGGAAGGAAGCGCGAGAGGTTCACTCGAGAACAGTTTTCAAGCAGACAGACACAAAAAAAATGATGAAGAGGCAAAAAGATCAAGTGGAGAGATAGAGAAAAATTATGGTAGAAGTTTTGACGCACCTGGATCATACTGTAGTTGGATCTTCTGATGCTAGATTCGAAGGTTCAGATTTTTGAGTGACCAGATATCACGAGTAACTAGGAACTAGGTATTAACCTACCCTATCATTAGCATAGGTACTTATCTCGAGACGTCGTTTGGCAGGAAGCCAACAAATTTTGGTTAGAGCAGTGGTCAGAGCCAGGTGGACCTGAGAGGCTGAAACGTTCTAGCAGCTGAATGGGGACCAGGGGTCGCGGGATCCTACATGTATGCATGTGAGAAAAAGCAGGAAAAGACGGAAAGTGACATAGAGGGGGAGGGGAATGTTTATAGGCGAATTGCTCTTTTTTCTGTGCGTGTCCCTCTCCCCCAGGGCAGTAGTGCGAATGTTGTGTTGTATGTCTATTTTTTCTATCCCTTCTTCTTCTTCTTCGTTTTCCTTCTTTTTCTTCTTTCCTTCTGTCTCACCCGAAGCGCTCCTCACCCCCAGGGCGCGCTTCAGAAGCCGAGCACTTTGAGGGCGGCTCCATGCATGTGACCTCCGACCAGCTCCGACTGCTTTTGCGCTCGGCGCTCCCTCTTGCTTCTGCTCGCTGGTCTGTAGTAGTCACTTCTGGAACGAAGAAGGGCGACGGCGACCACTGGCCGGCTCTCTTGGTCCCTTTCGTTGCAAAAAGAAAAGAAAGAAGAAGGAAGAAGAAGAAGAAGAAAGATGACTGACGCAGCGGCAGCGTCGCTAAAGAAAACGCGCGGAATGTTGAATGCCCTTGTGCTCAGTTTCTGCGTCCACTAGAGACTTTCAACTGAATTGCGTATGTACGCATACTCTCTTTTTAGATATGTGCTTTTTCTAAAGGCGCTCTCCCCCCTCTCCCCCACTTTCTCGAAAAAGTTTTTGGCGCACTTGTACGAATACATAAAGTAGTTGCCCGCAGGCTGTACGGAACTCGACATTTTTGCAGCGAACTCAGCCGCGGATTTGCATAAATGTACTAAAAAATAGAAACATGATTAGTGGGAAATGGATGGGTGGGGGTGACGCCATTTTTAGATGAAGTGAAACATAAGTGAAAGCCGTCAAAGAACATCACGAGAGGAATGCGTACAAAGTTCGCCTAAAAAGAAGGACTAATTGCGAGAACGCATCGTTGTTTCTCTACAATGCCTTGAAATACTGAACCGCCCACATTTTCGTTCCTTAGAAAAATCTAGAAAACCCATCAGTCAAACAAAAATAAATCGAAAAAAGGTTTTCAGAGTCACTCGTCTTCCGCCCAATTTCCTTCTACTTCCCTGCTCCTGGTACCATCAATCTAGAAAAGAGCATCTGCAAACAAGAAATCTCAACACTTCACCTCATTTATCTCAAGCAAGGGATACATATTCCACCTCTATCCTAAACGAACGGTGTCTGATTCTCTGTGATTGGGTCATGCTCTCTCACCGGGAGGCGGGCCCAATACTAAAAATTGGCTACGATTGGACGAGAATCGAAACAGCAACACGGTCATATGATCAATAGTCACTCATTATTTTTCGCTTTCTTCTAATTTTTTCATTTAGTTTAAGACCGAACTTTTTTCTCCGTCACGACCTTCAACAACACTGCCCACTAATCTACCGTAATTTGAAAGTGAAAGATAGTTTAAAACATCAATTTGGTGAACCTAGAGAAAACCTACAGTAAGTTAAAGATAGATTGAGCGTTCCCGCATTCCACTCTCTAGTTATTGATGAGTGTCAGGGGTATAGTTTGCAAGAAGAACTTGGCAAAAAGTTCCAAGAACTGACACTAGGGAATTCAGAAGGGCTTTTCTGGTGGAACGTGCCCGTCTTGAGGAACAACTTTTTGATGAATGAGGTTGAGTTCTTCTTTCTTTCTTTTCTTTCTTTTTTCTTTCCAGGAAGCGTCAGTGTTCAACTGTGATGTACTCTTTTAGCTTATCCAGAGACAAGCAGCCGCTTCAAAAGAAGGAAGATGAGAGGGACTAGAAGGGCATGTGACAACTCCGTAGGCATGTGATGACTAGTTGAACAACGGAACACGCGCCGCAATATACACTTTGACGGCACTTTCAAATAAATACACTTCAATTTTTTTCTCTTACTCCCACCGTAGGCCACCAGGCGTAGCAACACATCGGCTATTTACTGGCAACTTTCCAACGAAAAAAAAAGAGAACATAGCAGTAGTCCTTTCGGAATACAACTACTATAGTGCGTTTTACGTTGCGGTTAGTTGCAACACCAGAATAAACGAGTTTTTGCGCAGCCTCTCCTTTTCTCGCACTTTTCCGAATATGTATAATAATGTATAATAAACTCTCGTTCCAACGAACTTTTTTTTTGCGCCTCGCCGTACATACATACACTCAAAAGTTTTCGAGGGTGGGAATAAAAGGTGAAGAAAGAAAAAAGAATGAACAAAAAAAAAGCGATGTGGGGGTTAGGAGAGTAAATCGCCGAACGGCGAACTTTTTCAATGTTTACATTTTCGGAGTGGGGGAAAAAGAAAACGAAAATTGCCAAAACGTGAATTCGTCATGTGACAATACATCTATAATACAGAAACCTCCTGGTGTTGATCGCCTATCGGTGTAGACCAAATTAAATTCGTCTTTTTGGTCTGATGATGGTCACGTTCCGAACGTGCTAAAAATGATATCACGAGAGGGTAGTGAAAAGTAAAAAAAAGAAGACGGAGCACTTTCTCAAGAAAGTTCCGGCGGGAAGTAGGAGGAGTAGAAAGTTTTGGAGCACCCTAACCTTTTCAGAGAAGATAGACTGACGCAATGAGAAAGACGGGCTCACGAACGATGCAAATGAGATTAGTTTTTCTAATCTAAGGCTCACTCACATACAACTTTATCCGGAAATGGCACCGAACAAAGAAAAAAGAAAAGAAAAGAACATCTAAAAGTGGAATGCCCTATGCTAAGTAGTCGTATAGCAGTTGGATGTCTTTTCTTCAAGTGTGTTTCGTGGATGTTTTCAAAAGCCTAGCTACGATAGTCCGTTGCTAGAACACACAAGTATTGTTACATAATATTTATTTCATAGGATATAATCCCTAATCCGTTCTTCTTTAGGAATATTGCCAAACTTAATCTCTATTCCTAGAGGTGTCCCGTATCTTTTCTTAGAAAGAATAAAAGAACTACTGTTTCAACAATGCGGTGTAGAATTTCAAATCAGTTTTGGACTAGTGTCCGTCATATGTACGCGTACTGAAAAGGCAAAATGGGGAAAAAAGGAAATAAGGATCCAAGGTCTACACACGCGCAAATAACGAATTCAGGGCTCAGAAAAGCGGAATGTTTCCAAAAAGTTTCAGAAAGGGGACGCAAAACGCAGGGTTACACGTTTCCGGCACTCGATTCTTTTTATGGCGTCCTTCCAAATTTTTTCATCATGTAGGAGCTTAGTTCCTAGAAGAAGTGGCTCCGTCGTTAGAAGTTTTGTAAATGAGAAGTTTTTGGAAAGAAAAACGAACACACTGAAAAATGGAACACCAAGAGAGTTGGAGGGGTTTAATGGGATGATCTGTACTAGAAGGACGGATATTGGGATTGTTTACGGACGCTTCTGTCAACACCAACCAAATATCATATGTTTCGAATTTCAAGGATCACGTGATTAGAAAAACATTGGAAGGAGATGCTCTGGCTCAAGCGTCGATTCATTTCCAAGAAAAACAAACAAATAAATAGGAGTTCAGAGCAAGCATGAGCTTCTGAGAGTATGTTCCAGCTCCTAGGAAAGTGCTAAAGTATCACATTTCGTAAAATAATATATATGTACTATTCAGGAATTCAGTAGACTAAGGAAAATATCATGGGAGAACGATTATTAGCAGTCTAGGAAAAACGTGACAGAAAATGCGTTCGATTTGACATCTTGAGCTGCTGAATTTCAATTAGATCAACTTGAATTTCAAATTTTTTCGCTTGAAAAGAGCAAGATACAAATGATGTACTATTCAGGAAAACGTCTCTAAAAGTGTATATACGGGACTCTCTTAATTGGCTTTTTTGTTATGCTATGTTGGTTTTTCATTCTTAAAATACTTGTGTGTACTAGTTCGAGTTACAACTTGATATCGCCCAGACATTCAATTTTTCATATGACTAGGCGTCTTAAGACCTGAAAAAGGGGCGTCCGAAGAGAACTACTTAACAACAACACAAAACTGCACGTGAGAGCAACGACGACATAACATAAGAGAACACAAGAACATTAATATCAACAAAAATGGGAAATCAAGAAATATCAACTTTCATTCTATTTGCTGTTCAATGGTTGTGGAGTTTGATGTTCTCCTTTTATCTGTTTGTCACTTTTCAAACATTAAATCAATTCTCTTATCTGAAAGTAAAAAAGAGAGAAAATAAACTAACTTTCTGAGCTCAACACATCCTTGACACGCAGACACTGTCTGCGATGCTTCCGTTCCATTTCCCCATTCCTCGCAATTTACTTCGTCTACCGTCGTTGTAGGGTAGCACTGTAGCAAGTTCATTGCTACAGTTCTGAAAATCAAAAGATTAATAATTTTCTGAATTTCTTGGAATGAAAACCAAAAAGAAGTTGTATTGTTCATCATCAGAAAGAAATTAAAACAAACAGGTGGTTTGCCTTAAAAGAAATGACATTTTTGTTTTCATTCAGTTCATATGCTAAGTTACAGTCATCTTCATTCATTATCTTCAATTATTTCACCTTCACGGGGCGCTTGTGAATGTCGGAAGCTTAGACCTAGACTTTCAAACATTCATTTATTCACACCGGTTCTTTAGTTTCTATAATCAAATTTCTCCCCCCGTTGTTCATATGTTTTCTCGAAGTCGTTTGCTTCTACGTATACATGTCATGAAGGTTCAACGTCTACATGTGTATATATATTTGATTCGTTCTTCTTCTTCTTTCCGAGCTTCTTGAGCAATTCACGGAGAGTTGCTGTTTCGTTTCTTTTTTCTTTTTTGCCATGTTTGTGTGTGAATGTATGCCGTCACGCCCACTAGTTCACCCTCGGACATCGAGCGACGGACCTTTACGATTGGCAAAGTGTACGACGAACACAGAATAAGAAACAACGAGTGAATATTCAGAAGGAGGAAAAAGCGCGTGCTCCTCAGGAGCCTTGAGCAATGTTACGTCTAAAGAATTGCAAAAACATTTCTGCTCAAATAGTTCGAGGGACCTTTTTCAGTACGAGAACATGCAAGAAGAAGAATACAACATCGAAAAGTCGAGATGGCCCTAAAACGTATTTCCTGTTTTGGAAAAGAACAATACTTATAAAAAACGACTAGCTAGAAGCTAAAAGGAAGTGGTGATCAGTTAAAGAAAACCCAAGAATGAAGGACATCTGACCAGTGTAATTGGTGAAATAAACAATGCAAAATGCTATGATTCAAGAAAAATCATAAGAAAAAGTTTTGAACTACAATCAGATGTCCTTTATAATGGTGTGCAGTGATAACCAATAGAAGTACTCAAAAGAAAAAAAAATTAAAAATTATAAGATACCTTTGACATAAATCAACCAGTGATTGCTCGATATTGGGCTCTATCGGTTGACCCTTGCCCATAATCAACGGTATTCTGGAAAAGTACAATTAGGACTTCAGTTATGAAGAGTCCACGTGATAAGATATTCTAGAATAATCTACGCATATAAATTACATCACGAAACTGAGCAATAATGATTCAAAACTGAGAAAACGTGTAATGATAAGTCTCAGCTTCCAAAAAATTCTAAAGTTCACAGAGTTATTTTATAACAAAATGATAACAAGAAAAACTCAATTAGAATATTTGCTGAAATTAACTTTTATAATCTTTCTTAATATAAACCCTACTTCTGATCTTAGGATTAGGATTAGGGATGTTTCAAAAGAGTTGCCTTTCCAAAATCCCAAATATATCTGCACTAAAGAATAAATACTTTGCTAATCCAGATGAAAACAGCTGGAGAGTTCAAATTTTGATAAAGGATTAGTTCGGATAATAAGATTAAATGGAACAGCTTAAGAATACATTCTGATAAGAAAATTTGATAAAAATTCAATTATATTTTAGAAAAAAGAACAAAAATATATATATAATCAAAATTGGCTCAATGATCTTAGCGGATATTTGTTTTTGGTTAATGCAATATTTGGTTCCGAAAATTTTGGATTCTATCAGAGAATTGAGTTATGGAATGGACCTAGGGTTCATAAGTTCAAAAAGTAAATAGCAAAAGTACACCTATATGAATAACCAAATACTTTTTCTTCCTTCCTTTTTCCTGCTCCTTCCGCGTCCCCTCTATCCGAATGTTTTAATACGTTTACTCTCCAATTTCCATATGCTTCTTCATCCAGAGAGTTGTTGCGCAACCTAATAGCTGAGTGCTCTAGTAGTAGTAGCTACCCTCTAGTCTCTTCCACACTATTCTTGCTCCAGCGCTTCCCGTTTTCTTCTTCCCCCTTCTCAGCACAAATTCCGATGGCGCAACGTCGTTGTTGTTGCGGCACCATTCGAAATGAGAAGAACGTGTGGGGTGGCAAAAGCAAAAATGCAACACATACACATAGAGCATGAGAGAAAAGGGAAAAATAAGGGCGAGCGACCACATGAGAGAAAATGAGAAAACGCAATGGGAGCGTTACGAGAAAAGTGTGCTCTTTTGCTCACGCGCTTCTCCGGCAGTACTCTGCCATTGCTTTTCGTACTATTCCGACCGGGGCGAATGCAAGTTTGCATGCATTAAATAAATGGGTGGCATGTAGACCTGGCTCAGAACATGTCTAACATGGAAAGTTTGAAATCGAAAGTTGAGCTGTGGGAAAGGTGACATGAAATGAACTACGCATTGGAAGTAAATAGAACGAATGAACTGATTGCCTTTGAAGTTATCAGGAAAGAACAAATAGAATGGAAAAACTGACTGACGTGTTCAGAGCATTCCGGAACATAATTGAAGGGAGAATTTGCCGTATCAGTTTAACACCAGAAAACTGTCATCCACAATCAGAACATATAATCGTCGCAACGGCGCCTGATCATAAGTGCACAGAAAGTACTGCGTAGAAACGATAAAAATTTGGAAAGTCACATTTGTTCGGTCGTGAAAACGGTCTGATTGCCATAAGGAGAAATAAAAAGTCGAATAGCTATAAAATTTGAACAAAGTACAATTCACTTCAACTTTTTTTCAGAAATTGAATGTAAGGAAGAACAGGAATTGGAAATTTCAGAAATACGAACCCGTGAGAGTAAAAGACAAAAAAAAATACTCATTGGTAAATAAGCCGATGTTGGAAAATATTGACAGTATCGAAGAACTATTCATAGATTTTACGGAAAACGAAAAGGTCAGAAAATAGAAAAAAGTACCTTACGTTCTTTTTCCCGAGCGAGCAAAACTTTTTATGTTCTCGAGTTGTCCGAACGATTTTGTGGACCTTATTTGTTCAGCTAGGTTAGTTTGTAAATAGAAAAAAAGACGAGAAAAACCTTCTCGTTAGGTTGCGGAGGAGGAAAAAGGAACGGATAAACTCGGATTTGATCTTAGAAATTAATTGTATCTAATAACCGAATAATCCTAAGTTTCAACTTTTCAAAAAAAAAAAAGTCTAAATAAAGTACACTAACATGTGACGTTGAAACTAGGAACAAATTTCTGAAAGTTATTAAATTCAAGGAGTTAAAAAACGTAACATGAAGAGGATGGCACGACGAGCCCAGTGGCAGTTAACGGTCGGTACGAGAATGATAATGTTTAAGAGGCGCACTAAAACTGAACTCTTGTGAATTGAGTTGAAGAGTGAGACGTGTACATCAAAATACTGATAAAAAGCATGTTCTCAAGAGACATTAACCAACATTTCAGAAAGTTGATATTTGCTCTGCCAGCCAACTTGTCTCTAGCTTATCTTTACAGACAATAGAAACATGTGATAGTTTAGAGTTATCTACAAAAGTAGTTGAACCTCTTGGAAAAGAACACCGGAAGAAAAATTTCGTACTATTGGATGCGAAATGTGTGAATACGTCATAAAATGAAAAAGACAGGTGGAAATAATTCAAATTCGAAAAATCGAAATCGGAGGGAATCATGTGAGAATGCGAAGAAGAGGGGAGAGTAGGAAGAAAAACTAGATCACGTTCGTCATAAAGGTCTTTCTATATATTTTTATCACAAAGATTTCAATTATTTCTTACGATTTTCAATCAAGTATTACACAAAAAAAGGCGGCACACGTTCCGTTTCATTCAGAGTTTAATCCTAGGATTATGAAGATGTGGGACTCTAGAGATACAGTAGGACTTGAATGTTTTTACAAAAGATATTTACAGAAATGATAAAAGTACTTACCGAAAAAATTGCAGATTTGTCAGATCTAGGAATGGAAGAATGCCCGGCGGACACCAGCGTGGAATAGCGCGACTAACTGCAGAAAGCGCACCGAACGCGGTACTTCGATAGAAGCGGAGAGAGGCGCCCGACGACGAGACGCACTCCCCTGCAGAGATATCTTGCTATTTGCCAAACATACAATGAATTGAAGAGACTCAGAGACCTCCCAGCGCCCGAAGCCCTTGCTGAATTCAGAGAGAATTTGAGAAAATGCCGCGAAGATGCGCCCGCACTCCCCGTTTGTTCATACTCTTTTTTGCCGACTCATGCCTGCGCCTCCGTAAAAATAAAACTGAAAGAACATATAGAACGGACTGCGGGCACTGTGTGTGGAAACATCAAGCTAGATCAAGAGGTATGAGACGGTAGAAACGACAGTCGCTTCAGTTGCCGCCGCTCCCTCTCCGATTCTTTTTTCTTTTTCTTCGTCTCAGCCAGCCCCGATCAACGACGATCGGCACGATGCTGCGTTTTGGCGGCTATTTCTTCTTCTCGCAACCGAGAAAAAAGAAACATACAAACATAAATTCAAAAACGAGTAGGCAAAAAAAAGGACCCGACGTCGGAAAAAGTTTGGGTGTTTCGGATGGCTCATTCATTCCAAGTGGTCCCTTCATTGTCTCTTGGGAACTGAATCTAATTTGAAAGACAAAGTGTATCTCCGAACAAAACCAGAAAGTTGACCACACCTGTCCATTCTTCATTCAGACCATAGCTACAGTAACCCCGAATCCCTATATGGGTTTGCCCAAGGACACTCAGTTTATGCATTAGTCTTTGTTAGGTTCAACGCAGTGGATTGTGCATTGTGGCTCTCACTCCATTTCCTAGATTTCATTCTTTCGAATTTTTCATTACACATTCTCATTCTGTTTCATTTTGCCTCCATGATTTTGTTCTGTGACGACGCACTTTTCACAATGAGACTTTTCTCTGGATCTTTTCTCTCAAGAACATTTGTCAGTGGTGCGGGACGTGTGAAGGAAGGATAGAAAATGATGATGGTGATGACTGTGTAGGAGAAAAAAGAGAAAGAAGAAAAGATGAAGTGTGCATGTGCTTTGAAGAGTCCAAGAATGTCTACGAGCCATTTGGTGATGAGAAAGAAGAAAGGAAGATGGGCGGACAAGAAACAGGACCATTTATTTTTGTCTGTCTCTCACCCGTTTTCTCTTGTGGGCGACCATGTGATGATGAACATTTGCACTAGTTCCTTCATTTCCTACACTTTGAAATAGCGCACGACAAGGGACCGATAACAAAAACGGAGACGCAATTTCAGTTCGATTCTCCCTTCTGACTCCACACTTATCAGTGCGGTAAAACGTAACACACACAGCCAGAATTCATTCGAAAACTGATAAGCGTTTGGCTCAAAATTAAAGATGCACAATACATCTCCCACTCAATTTCTCTCGCAGACTCACGCACTTTACATGTGTATAAAACGGTATTGGAACTGAAGAATTATTTGAGAAAACGAGCGATAGAAAACGACATGCATATAATAATATTAATTGAGACTCGCTTCTTTTTACGTTTCGGCACAGCTTGTATGATGATAGTCGGCTTCGCCTGAACGAGAAGTCGAACCGAAAGCGCGGGCCTGATAAGGCGGGAAACTTGAGGAATCGTAGAACAAAATCAAACCGGGGCGAAGGGAAATTGGAAAAAAATCCAACAAATATTGAAGAGGGAGGATGATGATTGAAAAAATAAGAAGAACGAGAAAATTGAACGACCAGAATGAAATGCTCCGAATGCTCCGTTATAAGATGAGAAGATAGATGTTCTCGCAATCCCACACACTTGTACTTTTCTCTGAAAAGATCAAGAACAGTTGTCCCCTTCCCGCAAGCCGTTCATCATGGGACTCTCCACATCTGACAGCCTGGATGATTGTGCAATCGGTGTTGCTGTCGCAACATCTAATCATTTTGCAACCCATTGCGTCCTTCATCTAGATCCATTACACTTTGTCTGTTTCAATATCTGTCTGTGTTCAATTAGAAAGGTGGGCACAAAAAGCGACTTCTCGACGCGTTTTCTTCAGTTGAAACACACGCCCGACGCGGTCAGCTGTTTCAATGCTGATTGCGAATTAGAATGAATTTGAATCGTTTCGTTTCGAAAAAGTCGGCGGAAAAAAGAGAAGGGGGGACGCATGATGCATGTCACTCAAAGAGATGAAAAAATCAGTAAAGAGGGAACAAGTTGTAACTAAGCTGTTTTGCCCGGCCAGAACATCAGATGTCCTAAAAAAAAATACATAGTTACATATAGCGTTCTGCGAAACCGGAAAAACTAGACACCACCCTGCTTCGCAACATTTACGGTATTCATATTCGCATTCATATTTTTCGACACCGTCTGTCGCCTTTTTCGTCGGCACGTCTCCAAGTACACACCAGGGATTTTCTTTTGGGTTTTTCTGCGTTTTTCTGCTTTTTGTGGTGTCCAGTCACCATAAAGAAAAACGAGAACAACTCTATGTCACCCACATGAGCTGCGCCCTGGAGAAACAGAGCGTATAGACTTTGGGGCGGTGGCTCACCATGTGTAAGTTTCAAGCATCCATCATTTTATGACTCAAAACTCTAACATTCATTCGTTTCGTTAGACGCGGAAAACGATGGCGAAAAAGAGGGACGCGCAGAGCCGGTCGCCATAAAACAGAAACACATAAACAAATAGCAAATAGTGAAGAATGGAAAAAGCGTATTTGAATAAAACGAACAAAAATAAAATCTAAACAGTCTGGCATGCGGAGGATCTTCACACCTGAACGATTGTATACAAAACAGATAAAGAATGAACTAGTGAAGTGCAAAAGTACAGTAATGGAAGTTTGGTATTCGAATAAGGTTCAAACTGAAGCGATTGTTTCAGAACCAAAATTATGGATTCCGGAACAAACCCTTAAGATTAGGTGTTCTCTTACGTTTAATTGGAGGTAGAATCCCTATATTCGAAAATTTGAAAAAAAAATTGTAAGCTATCTCCGTTTGTATCATTCAGGACAGAGAAACTTATGCTCGGGAAAACTTGACAAGTGTAGATTAAAAAAAGTAATGTTAAATTTATCTAAAGCTGAACAACAAAACTGAAAACTTTTGAGGGCACCTGTCCCTAATGCAGACAGCCAAAAACTATACGAACACAGGCAAATACTGAAGTCATACTTGACCCGTTTGTCTTATAACATTTAGCTTCACATTTGCTTACAGTAAGTCTGAGTCATCTGGAAGCTAGAGTGGTACTTACCGATAATTGTACATCTTCTTTACACATTTTTTCTCTTTTCTGTGGTGTAATATTTTCATTTTTAGATTTCACGTTTTACCAATGTACTTTTGGATGTTACCCTGCAAACTTCATAAAGTGCATTTAGAGGCACGATGTAAAGAACAATTGTTTGACTGCTGCTCCTACGCAATTCTCTGAAATCTTCTCATTCTACTGGCCTCAGAAACACTCTTCTGACCAAACCTCCATTTCATCTCTATCTCTTTTTTCTATTTGATTGACCTTTCTTCAGTGTTGCGATGTGTGAGATGTTTGAAAAGGTTGAAAAGGAGAAACGTTCTCAAGGTAGTTCAAATCGAATCAGACGCACAAAAAGAATTACGTTTGTCACATCTCGGCCCGTCAATTTAACTGCTACTGTTTCCGAAAAATGCGAAAACCCTTCACGAGTTCAACTATGGTATGTGTGTGCGTCCTTCAAAAACGATCCCTTTTCTTTCCTGTTGGTATTCGGAACAACGCCATCAAAAACAGGCGCCTCCCTCCTCTTAGCGCCCTTTGCGCATCTTCATCATGAAATAATTGAATCGGGATGTTGAGTGGATTTATCCGGGCGCTCAGAACTTTAGTTCGGTGGCAAATTTGGGAAACGATGGATTTGGAATTCGGATTATGATTTTCAATTTCCATATCTTGATACCTCCCAAAATTGCAGAATTAATACTTTGGCATATTAGGAATCTGAGATCCAGTTGATCTCATAAAAGATGCTACGTCTAGGTTGCGAAATGCTTGTTCTACCGTCCTGTTGCTTCGTTTCATATGCATATGCGCATCCCCATTTTTCTCAGCCAATCCATTCGGCAAAATCTGGTTTCTCGTGCGCATGGCGGGGCGAAACGCACGCGAAAAGTGAAAGGTGAACATTTGAATGTCTATATCACATATGATTTGCCAATATTTCGAATGAAAAGGAAACTATTGGAAAGTGTGGTGGCCGCCGCACTTGAAACAAGGTTTATCAGTCACCAATGAAAGTGTCGTTATGAGTGAAAAGAGAAAGATCAAAATGCATTTTCATTTCCACAGACAGAATGGACATTCCACCGGCGATGCTTTGTTGAACAGTCCACGGCACGGAAGACTCGGAAGCTGTTCCTCACAACGATAACATCTTATTGAAATTTCGAGATTAGGGATCGATTCTGAATCAATTTTTTGTAATCGAGTTTTGGTTCTTCGAAAGAAAGCAAGCGTTCCATCACAAAACACTTGGAACATCTGAGAAAAAAAAATAACAGGGTACAACAATTCCACAGTAACCATGCCAACGGTTTTTGATTCATTACATACAATATTTGACAAAGACCGATTGAAAAAATTCGAATGATGGCCGACGCCTTGTCTACACGTGACATTTTTTCAGTCAACCACTTGAATGTCAATATGAACAACTTGTCAACACTCATCTGAAACTGACGTCATAATTTCAGGGGGGTCTGAAAGAACTGTGAACAAAGTTTTCTGTTCTGTTGGGAGATGTTTTTTGAAAAGGGACGAATGAGTTATGAAGTTCTAGTTTCATTCTGATACAATGAATGTTACCAATGCATTTTATCAGCGGGAACAGCATATTCCAATGTTCAAGGGTTTTATCTGATAAATGATTTGTATCGAACAGAACACTTTATCTAATAAACCATACCATGCTTGAAAAAGACTTCTTTTTTCAATAAATTTTTTTTATTCGTTTGGTTCAAACAAAAGTTACGGATGAACTGATGAACTTCATTTCAGAAAAAAAATTACTCGTCATTCCCTCATAACTCGCCAAATTTTCTGACAATCATATCTAATATAAATCAAAGTTGATGAACTTCAAGAATCATTGGGTGCTCAGGACGAAAAAATGTTGCTGTTTTCTGATGCGAAGCAGCGTTTTAAAGAATTAAACTTCATTCCGAGTCTCGTAACATTTCATTTTATTTTTGAGCAAAAAATGTATGAGGGTTGACAAATCTGTTTTATTTTTTTGGTTATCACTGTTCCTTAATTAATAAATTCATTTATTCTTGCAACACATCAAATCAGGCCCTTCTTTGTGAATGTTTCAGGCACATGTTAGATTCAATCAAATATCCTATAGTGATAATAACATTGAGTTTTTCGAAAAAATATGATTAAAAAGTCTGTAATTATAAAGTTCTGTTTTGTTTTTTTGAAATTGTGTTGAAGTCAGATTTTCTAAAGACTAACAAAAAAATTTGCCCGTTGCTTGGGTGCACACCACTGAACCCAGACCTCTTTAATCTCAAAACTTATTTTTAGAAACGAGAAGCTGAATTTTTTTATTCCGCGAATGTCTCATCCGCTCAGAGTTTACCCAAAGGTACTATCACTATTCGGAATTTTCATCGTATCAAGCATCTCGTTTTATCCTCAAGCACTTATTAACATCGTACAACCACCTAAAGAAAACTATCTCTGAAAATTTGAATTCAAAACTCAAAACTCGTGAACAATGTTTTTTTTTTCACAAAAAACTGGGCGTGTCAAAACAGACCAATTGAGAAAAGGAAGTTTGTTCACCCAGGCGGTCAATGCAAAATTGTTGTTCATGTTGTTTGGCAGCATTTGCTATACTTGTTTCATAAAATTGTTACGTTCTCTTCTTTATATGTTGGTCAAGTCTCCGGAAGTCCCAAAATAGTTGGCAGTGGAATTTTCCAGTTCATTAATTTACTTTTTTACTTTTTTGCTTCCGGTGACGACAAACTGAAAATGTAGTTCCTGGAAAAATGTTGCGTATCTTTCATCTAATTATGTTAATGACTCTTGATGTCATCGTGAACCCTAATGACTTTTTTTCTTGTTTTTAAAGTGTCAGACTTCATCTTCAGTTCACTCTCTCTTTTTTTCCAATTCTACAAAACGACTCAAGTGCACTTTTTCTGAACTATGTTTGAATATTACGGTAGCTTTTTTTACAGCACTGGGACCACAAACTCAAAATATAGTTATGAAATTCATTTCTAAATCACAAAGTTCGTGAGCCAGAGAATGTATCGAAATACACTGAAGAACCACCCTCACAAATTTATAAATCCCGCGTAATTCACAGTAATGTACTGATGCAAAAAATGAAGATTCATTAGTAAATCTAGTCATATGAACGTTCTAAATAACTCGGTTTTGTAGTTGCAGCATCACTCCTTTTGCTTCATATTTTTTCTATTTAAATCAAGAATTGCACATAAATTATCCAAAGCTATTCGTTTTTTTACTGTCAGCCAAGGGAATTAATCAAAAGCATTTTCGAGACTCAACATTTACAGCGTCAAAAACTTCAAAACCCTTCAAGCATTCTTAGATTCTCAGCTCAATCAAAAAACCAAAGTTTCGTTGAATTTTTTTCGAGGATCCATTCCCGCCGTTTTGTTTTATGTTATTACATTTTACAGTTGAAAGACCAAATTTTTTCCAGTAACCAGTCTTTATGGGGAACATGTGTTGTCAAGATGCTTGAATATTTCAGTTCTGAAAAACTCTGGCAGTTTACTCTTTGATCGTTTTTACATGACTTTCTTGAAGATCTTTCTGAAGATTCTCGTGTGCACACATCTGCTCTAATTTCCCATTTCACTCAATAGCACAAAGTGGAACCGCCGGTCGTGAAGTTTTCGGCGGCTCCCAAGAAAAAAGGTCATAGATTTAACGATAGTGTTGAACCTCCCCCAAACCTCCCAGCGAGCACATTCTTCCACTCTCATTCATCTTCTTCGAAGTGTTCTGGTGCGGCCGATCCAAGCTCTGGACTCAAAACAGGTACCAACTCTAAAAACAATTCAGGTTAATCTAACAATGTTAAAGTACTTCCAAGCACTATGAGTTCAAACTGAACTATCCAACAAACTAATCCAAGCAGTAATCTAGAACAAGGCAACCCTCGTCCTTTTTTTCTTTTCTCAAATCACTTTTCCAATAAGCAGTCATGTTTGATATTCATGTGGTATTCGGAAGTGACTTGATCCTTCATCATTCTTTCTAATACCCTTCAGTTGTCAAAACACATACAACACTAAATCCTCGTTTTACTATTGCTTGTTTCCGGCGGCAGACTCTGACGTGTTGCCCAAGGATTGGGTAATGAGCACTTTGTATAACCCATATATGGAGCATGAACTTGACAAGGTAGTTCTGACAACTCGAAACTTTTCTCATCAAACTGCGTGTGTTTTCGGTTTTTCTCCGCCTCTCCTTGGACAATTTTAGTAAACATCTTACGAGTTTTTCCGGATATAACAACGATGACTTCACACTGCCATTCCCTACTTCAATCTCAATATTTTCTACTTCTGGAAAACTCTTCAATCTTCTATGTTTTTCAATTCCGGTGACGTTGTTTGAAGGCGCTGGGCAAAATGAAAAGTTCAAGTATTTTCGATTTGAGCAAAAAAGGGAATGGGTGGAGAATATGACGTTTGAATCCAGAATCCTCCCACTTTTTACGTGACGATGGTCTTTGAAGTTTCTTTTTTTTTGTTACGCAGTTCCGAACTTTTTAAACGCCGTTTCCGGGATAGGATTCAGTTTTGGTGATTTCACATTTTGAGTTTCAGACTGTAGACGTCATTTGTTGATAGATCGATCTTGTCTAGATATAAGCCGTTGACAATCTCTCCTAAACACGGGTTCGGTCATTATAACTAATCTTTTATTGTTTTAATTTCTCTAACAGTTTTTTTTAGATTGAACAATTTTTTGTATCCAATTAAGAAATTGCTTTTTGTGGTGTAGGTTAACGGTACTAAATGAATCACAATTGAAAAATACTGCAGTTCAATTCTGTTTGGGGAGGGTATGTGGAATTTTAAAATAAATTTTTCAACAACAGCATTAAATGACATCTTATAGAATTAAAATTCCAAAAACTGATAGCCTTCTCTGGAAAGTTGTTTGGAACGCATGACAGGTAGTGTCATTAAAATTGGTAAATTGTGCTCTTCTTTTCATTTTTTCCGAACTGAAAATGCCTGATAACGTTGTTTCGCACGCGGGGCGGTTAGAGATGAAAAGAAAGGAGAGCAGTTTTCCGAAAACTCGTATCAGATTACGACCGAAACCTGAACAGATGCTAAGTAAATGCCTCTCGTAGTCTTTCGCTGTCTGATTTCTGTTCACAAAGTATTCTTAGTCTTCATCTTTTCAGGGCTGGAGAGGTGGGATCCCCATTGACGACGGCGACGCAATACGCATGTGCCCCATAACCCTCACCTTTTTGTCATTTTCCCATAGGGAATGAATGAGGTACCCGACGCCAAATGACCGTAATTTTCTAATTAAACAGTTCCTGCCCTCTCATTTCTCTTTCCCAACTACCTCCTTCTTTCAAATGTCTTCCACACAAATTTCTCTATCTCTTCGCCATTAACCCTCTCCTCTTGTTTTCTGAAGTCTAGTCTGCGCTTCGTTTCCGGTGTGCCGTTTGGCGTCGTACTCGTTCCAATCCTATCTGAGACCATCACCAGTCATTGTTAGCTAGGCCAACTTTCGTTTTGTTTCCGTTTTGCGAAATGATCACTTCCTTTCGTCTTTCCCATATCTCCATTTTTCAAGTTCGCCCAATTTCAGCTTGCCGTATGTGTAAGTAAAACAACGCTATTGCGGATTTGGGCATACTAATCAAATTCTGTAGAAAATGATTGCCACAACTGTTTTCGGATTGATGATGATGCACGTTGGTGCGGCCTCCGGTAAGTACTTTACTTTTTGAAATGCTTTTTTCAATGGGAATGCTCAAAAGACCCGACGGATGGCATCTGCTTGTCGATTTTATGTTTCTTTCGAACATAACTTTTACAACGCACGTTTTATTGCCACCACTATCAAAAAGTGCTTAACGTTTTAGAGGAAGCTCAAGTCTCAGCGAGCAAAAAGCTTCGAACTTCGGGAACATGTCTCAGAAATAATCGAAAAATAGGAAAACCAATAAACATTCATTGCAGTTCAATCGTGCCTCTTCCTTCCCAACGTTTACTTGAATGGTGGTACGGTAGACGAATTCCAGACCGAGGACATAACACAGTGTTGCGTGCAATGCTCAACGAGCAGCTGCTGCATTGCGTACACGTATGACACCGTCAAAAAAAGGTTAGAGAGTTCTCAGTTTCACTTGTGAATGTTGCGTTTTCTTTTGTCAGGTGCTTCTTGAAGAACGCTATCGGATACTCAACTGAAGACTACACAATGACCAGCGGACTCAAGCCAAACTCCCGTTACAGTATGTTTCTACATTAGGTTACTGTAAATGATATCTGAGAGTTAAAATTTTCAGTCGACATTGGCGTCACATTGAAGAATGTGAGAATTCTTGGTGATAACTCCAACAAAATCGATTTGAGATCTGAGGAAGAATGCAGACAATATTGCTCAGGTAAGTGCAAGGGTCAAAGAACTTCGGACGAGTAAAGTAGGAAAAGATCACAAATGATTGATCTAACAGTGACCGACCTTTGATTACTGTAGTTTTCGAATGAGAACCTGCATGTCTACAGAACCTTACATCATCGAATCAGCAATTATTTCTGGAATGGCACTTTCACTTTTTCTTTTATTCGAACCAATTTTCTGTGTTCAAAAAACCGTGCGGCCAAAAAAGTGGGAGTTCGAAACCCATTTCCGATGTGGTCTCTCTTTTTTTATTTCTTTCTGACACCCATTTCAAAAAAGACGGAAAAAAGGAGGTTTGTCATCGTTGGATGGTCGCATAAACGACATCTAAAAAGCGATTCGCGCACGCGAAAGTAAACTTCCGATGGTCGGCGTTTTCAGAAAACCTGTCTCGCCATTCATTTCTCCCTCAAAAAGAATAAAGACCTCCATTCTAATTGACGCCTTTTTGGTAGTAGTTCATTCTTTCCCTTCCACTTCTTTTTCTCTTTTCTCCATCTATGGGTTTTAATCAAATCAACGCATTGATTGTTGGTGGCAGGAAAAGAGAATTTTCAAGTGGAAGTAATCGTCAATTGAAAAACAATGGGAGTTAAAGTTGCGAAAATAGAAATCATATAAAAAACTGATAGTTCGAGTTCTGATTGGTTGATTGCACTACACTGATATGATAGATCAATGACTTATCACACATGTAGGGTTAGCGGAAGTTGTGAACACGAGTCTCGATGTTTGGGAAGACAATGTGATCTAAAGAAAGAAACAGAAAACATTAGAAATGAGTTTCAGCTTACCAAGTCTTTTCTTGGGGACCACCACGTCAAGATAACGGAAAGAAAACTGGAGAATGCGTTTGCACCATGAGAATCAAGAGTTTGAGCTACGACTACGGATGCACCTCGGAAATCAACCCAGCTCAAGGCTAAACTGAACGAATCAAATACCCTTACTCTCTCTCTGTCTCAAGAAAAACGAAACTTCCTCCCAATATTTTTTGCTTTAATATTATATGTTGTAGACCTCAGTACAGACGATCCGAGCCTTAGACCTTCGGCTCTTATTCACAAATATTCTAACAGTTCAAACTTCTCGAAAAACAAAACATCTCTATATTTGTGTCTTTAAAGAATTTTCTTTACCAGTTTTTTTTGTAACCAATTGCTTAATCCGATGCTTCTTGCTCTTTATTTTTTCCTTTCTGCTTTCTCTATCTCTCTCTGTCTCTCTCTCCCTCTCTCTTTTGTCAAATTTTTGCCACATGCGGACCTACAAAAAACCAAAAAAATATTGCAATTTGTTTGAATTGTGGCTTTTAAGGTTCATTTTTCTGTAAGAGTTGTATGAATGAAACGTATTTTTGAAAATTGTTAAATAATCTTTCATCCACTTCCGTAAGATCTTTGATAAGATTACAAAACCAGCTGAGAGTAAAAGTGCCATGATTTTTTTCATCATCCCCAATGGAAAGACATAGTGGATTTTAAAAGTACAGTAGGTAGCTATGTGTGTTTTTTCGGCAGCTCCAGTGACTTATATTTGAAGTGTTGACCTCTTTGTCAGTGAGTATTTTGATATCAAAAATATATCAAACGAGCCGGTAAATGTCAAGTGTTTTGATTCAGAAGGACGAGTGTTTTTCATAGAAGCAGGATTACGGTATCTGGAGAAAAACTTATATAAAACACGGAGCAAAAATAAAATCTAGCTATTTCGCAACTATTTTTTCTTTATTCCACTGATTTCTTTCGCTTTTGTCTGATGTCGCTGACATTTACGGTCAAAACAGATATTTCATTGACAAATCTTCTTGATGATATGTGAGTCAGAGTGATTTGTAAATGATGCGATTGATAATGAATGATATGAAAACTGACGTGAGTATGATTATCTCGGTTTCTCAGTTTTCTACAGTATTATTTTGTGATGGATAGCAGAAATAGTATAAAAGGATGTCTGCAGAAGGCAGATGATTAAAGCAACATGCGCTACCAAAGCCGAGGAAAGGAAACACCTGAAACAAAAGTTCCAAAGCAGAGGCCAAACATGTCTTGGTTTCTTTCTTTCGCTTTTATGTTGATCGTCCTAACAGCTAACAAAATACGATCTGAAAAATAGCGGAAATAACAATAACGTCCAATTAACCGGTGAACTAATCTTTCAACCCTGTGATCAGTCAAATTAATGTCTAGTTTCAGGTTCCTCTGTGATGTTTTTAGATAGCTAAGATAACAGGCGATCTTGCTTGCCTAGTGATGTCAGAACAAGGGCATGTTCTTGGCGTTGGACCAAGAATTGGACTAGAACAAAGTCGTTAATGATATATAAATGCAATAAATAAATCCTAGTCAGTTAAGTGACGCAGTACGGTCGAAGATTTTTGGAACAATGGCTTTTGATGTAGAAATCATCACACACAAGTCGTAGTGTTTTAGTACCCATTTTTAGTTCCTTTCTAGTCTTCACGTGAGATTCACATTTCAGAACTGATCAATAGTAAGATAATGTTTTTCGAAGATTTGATAAGAGAAATGCGTTTAGTTCGCACAGGAACACATTGCCTTAGTTTGGGTTGTTTACAGTTTTGTTTTTCAATTTTTCGAAAATTTTTCTGTTGATTACATTTTTTGTAGCGAGTTGAGCTCAGCATACGCTCAATATTCTCATGACTTCTCAACGTTTTTTTTTTTTTTGAAATATTAGAAAAAAAGTAGGACTGCAGAGATCACATTGAAAATAACTATTGCATTTATACTGTGCTCTAGGTTTGAATGAGAATAATCACCGAAATCCTGAACTATTCAAAAATTTTCTGAAATAATTTTACTCAAATTTAGGAAATATTTCCGAGCTCAGATCGGATAGATATGACCCGGACAATTTTTGAACAGGTTAACTCTTTCGAATGATTTTCAAAGTTGAAGAAAAGCAACCTTTGAGCATTACGCATTGATCATTTTTCATCATGATACTTAGATTTTCTAGAAAAAAAAACCAATAAAAGCCACAAATCACATTTCTATATGGTGTGGATCATGACCCTTCTCTAAGACTTTTTACTCCATCGAAAAAGGAATGTGTGGGCTTTGCAAGAATATTTACATACAATTCCTTTGAATTGAATTGAAGTTCGTGGAAAAAACCTGAGTCACATAGAGTCATCATTGCCTACGCGACCTGTCATAAATCCTGGTCAATACAGCGTGTCCCACGTCACCATATAACAAGAATGGGTTTTCCCCTTTTTTGACTCTTACTTTGATTTATCAAACTAAGATCATGTCTTCCTTTTGGAACGTAAATCTTGTCAGGCTATTGCTGCTATTGCCTAGGGTTTAATTTATGTCTTTTTTGAGGAGGTTGTCTTGTGGTTGCAGAGAAAAATGAAAGAAGTGTTGGTTATCATTCCTCATTTCCGTTTCTAGTTTTTCTCTTTCGTTTGTAACTTTTATAAAACCCCAATTGCATCATAATAAACAAAAACGAAGAAGATGAAGGATAGAACACAAAAACCGAACGCGTGGGTGGTCTGATCTGCAAGTCATCCACTTTGAGAGATCTTTTTCGCACCTTTCTCTCTCAATGCCGAGATAGATTCCAAATTTGAAAAGCTGTCAACTTTTCGGCGCTCGATCTACGTAGATCCAAACTGTTTGCTCGTTTTTCCTGCACAATAGGGAGGTGTCCGCCCTCGTGAAAGCACACACCCAGACCATGAAATACATTGTATGATATCATATCAATTCACACTGATCTTGTTCCGAAGTTTTACAGCCTAAGTCTACCGTCTAAAGTTCAACAAACCGCACGGCGTGCTCCTTTTCCAGTTTTTTCTCTAACAAGTGATAAAATATATAGCATTTCTCATAAAGTTGTCGAAAATTGTCGGCTGTGCTTTTCAGAACTGATAAGGTGGGGGAACTGTGCTTCCTTCCTATTCGTGTGTTCAATGTGTCATCTGAACTTGTTCATATAAAACTGAAAATGTCTAAATAAAACTCATTCTTCCTCTGTGGTCAGAATGTTCAAATAATGCTAATACTAATCTTCTGAATTAACAGGTGACGCCCTTGACATTTCTGTTTTCAACTCTTATAATGCAGATTTTAAAATAGTTTTGAATGTGAGTGCTAACTTTTTTATAGCTGGTTTTAAAGGAGGACGAAAGGGAAAAAAATAAGTTTGTCTTAAAAGATAGGCCTGCTCAAGGATAGTACAACCCACCATATAAGACAATCCATCTCGGTCCAGTTTTCTTAAAATTCGAGTTCGAAAATAAATTTCCATGTATAGCTATACGTTCAAAAATTCTACAAAAAATTCTACAAACTGAATTCACGTATAGGGATACGTTGAATTTTTTTTTTGAGTTTTCAGAAGTTTGGTTATAAGCGATCTGCTGACTGTTTAGTGTATGTTGATAGTCTACTCAAGGGCCCTGCTCTCTTTTGAATTGATAAAAACATATGGTCAAAATTCCCTTTCGTCCTCCTTTAATTATTTGAAAGTGAATTTTGACAACGGCCCGTGAATGACTTTATATAGTTTTTGACTTACGAGACCAGAAAAATCAAACAAGCACGCTTTTAATTTTAACACGTCAGAAGCGAGAAAAAATAAAGTGATGTTCCACTTTCATTAATTTCTGGTTTATATATGTATTTGGTCTCAGAATTCTAACAATTTTTGTGTGGGAGGGTCATCTGACATCACTTTTCCAACATTTCAAATAATGATATCGAGAAGTAGCAATCCAACAGTGGGTTTGATCTTATGATAGGTGGATCTCCTTAGATCCGAAAACTTGGTTTCCAATCGGTAACTGAGCATGTTTCGTGCTTCATCACAAATTGCCCAATATTTGCACAAAATTCGATGATATCATACCTATCATACCATGATTTTCAAGTGGTACATACATTCGGGCCGCCGGAAAAAACAACATGTAGGAGTTTTCTGTGTTTGCGCTGGACTTTTATATAAAACGAACGATCCGTGTGGAGTTCCCCAAATACTATTATTTTCAAAGGCTAAATAAAGAAAGCAGGCAAAATATTTGAAATATACCCCTCTTTCTGATTATTCATTGTTTGTCTAGGCCGAAGAGTATTGCCTTTCCCTTCCTATTTTAGAATTGGGGGTATTCCAGTCATCGATTAAAAAGCACAATAGCACAACCCTCTTATCACTTATTCAATGGTTATTGCTCTTTTTTTTGTTCAAAGTTTGTTAAATCGATAATAAGAAAAAAGTTGTTCGAAATCGTAATGTTTGAAATATTTCGAAATTTAATGCTATGACGATTCAAATTGAAATTCATTTCCACGACTCGTTAACCAAAGTGGCGCCTACGCGTTGACCATATTACCATAAACCTTTCAGTTCACCCTCCTTTTTCAGTTCTTTTTCTTCTTGTTTTTATCCTGATTTTATTGGCAATATTACGTTGCCCATCTGTCATATTGTCATACCAATACCATACAACCAGTTGACAAGAAGTCGTTCATTTCCTCTTCTCCTTCATCTTTTCTTCCTTGACACTCCCTCATTCCTGTTCATCTGGATATTCATTTTCTTTTACAGCAAATCTCAAGATATGTCTGGACTGTACAATATGAATAACATTGCTCTAATTCTTTTCTTCCTTTCTGCTATTTTTGAAGCCACAATTGCAGGAGAGCACATTCTAAGATTACAAGGTGAGTCTGACTCATTCAAAGTTTCAGCTGTTTTTTGGTGGTCGGAAGAATTTGAAACTTGAAAAATAATAACATTAAAAAATGAGTCATTATGATAAGGAATTTCTGAAATTTAGAAAATGTGCACGCTGGAACAACCTTGATTGGTGTTGAGCAAGGATCAAGTGTCTTGATTCGTTGTGAACATCCCAATGGAAAATCTGGATCGTTACGATGGTTGCGAGGAGGGACAGCTATCAAACCAGATTATGTCAAAACTAAGACGTATGTGTGATTGGTTACAGTCAGTTGATGAACCAGTATTCTTTCAGGGATGCTTCTTTTGTTGAGATCACCGACTATCAAGCGGAGAAAGATGATGGAGTATATGAGTGCTCAGCGGTAGGTCTTGCTGATTTTTGAGATCATATGAGAGGGGGAGATTGAATGAGATCAAGTTCAAAGGAACAAAGTAGGGTATACTGTATACGTGCGAAGGTTGAAAATACACGGATTGGAGCACTTGAGATTCAGATAGTTTTGAGTGCCGTTCTATTGAAGGTCCCTTTACTTTTTCATCTTTCTTTTGAAACCGGAAAAGTTTTGTTTTCTATTTTCCTTGACTTTTCTCAGCACAAACACGCACATTGTTATTATCTCCTCCCAGCATCCCGGATATTTTCCCAACCTCTCAATTTTCAGCCTGGTATGTCCGCTTCGTATAGACTGAAAGGAGAGAAGCAGCATATTCTCCCGGAAGGATTCCGTTATTGCTACGGAGAAGAAATGGCCAGCTGCAAACACGCCGATCAATGCCTTGTTGAGACTTCCACAGGACATTTCAGCTGTGTGTAAGTTTTTCTTCAAGCCCATATTTCATATTGACTAGGCAACCCATTCATTTTCTTCTCAGAAAATGTTGTTTCGTTTTGCTTCTTCTTCTCTGATTTTGTTTATGATTTTCAACCAATTCTTAAATTTCAGTTGCGAACTTGGATGGATGGGAGCTGCGTGCGATATGATATCTGATCCGGTCAGAGTTCACCCTGTTATTACTCCGCCAGTCTGCGCTTACTGTATGTCTTCTTAACAATTAAGTTTCTAACTAGCAAGGTTTCGGATACTGGAGACTTCTGTGACCTTTTGTCCTGTCTTTCTTTCTGTAAATAAGTACTTTCTGCTAAAATTATATTTCTCAAAACACTTCTGGTAAAATTAATGTTCTCACAATAACCAAAACCTAACTAGTTGTGAATAATTTTCAGTTTTTATTTGGGATTCTATCAATTACCATTACCAATATTTACTTCTTCTACAGGGCCCCCAGTGGTGACTCTTCTCGTTTTCATCTTCATCATTGTGCTCTTGGCGTACTGTCTTTACAAGTTCAAGGTGCGTAACCCACACCACTACTCCAAGTACTCAACGACAACCATTAACAACAACACTGTCAACAAGCCACCAATGTATGTTTACTTCTATATCTATCTTGCAGTTCATTAATTCTTTCGACAGAAAAAAAAACAGTTTTCAATTTCAAATAATACTTCATTCATTTGCAGGGTCTCTGGAGAGTACACAGCAGTCCATCAGCACCCTCCCGGGCAGAAGAATGGTGATGCAGTAGCCAATATGGTATAAACTGCTTCGAACCCCTTCATAGGCTTCTCCCAACTTTCCATCATATTTTAATCATTTCAATTGTTTTCCCCCATCTAAAAACAACAAAAACAAAAAGTCATTTAATATTAATTGCAATGACAATATTCACAGCTTTCAACTTTCTCCCTCCTCATTAGTTTCGATCTCATTTGTAACCATAATATAATGCTTCTCCCTCATGTTTCAAATACATTTTTCATGTATATTTTTCATGAAATAAACCGATAATGTTATTCATCTCTTGTGGACATAGGACACAAACAAAACTTTGTTGAAGTTCATAGAAGCTGAGTATATAATTTATGGACTTTTCAAATAACAGAAAAAACTCAAAGTTAGACAAAACTTTTGATTTATACGAGATGGGTTTTTAAGTGGCCTCGGTCTAGACTTGAGCAATAAAGTTTTTTAAGGGTCTGTGATCTGGAGGAAAACTGAATTCTGGGGGTGCACCGGCTTTAATAAAATTTTATGAATTCCAAAATAACATTGATTGGGGTTGTTGTTTGAAATTTTGCCGTAAACCATTGGAAAGAGAGATGAAGTTTTACAAAAACTTTCACAAAACTGCGGGACACGGGTAAATAATCCGAACATCTGATTTCTTTCCTGTCACTGGTGGATCTTAAGATCAGCATCTTAGAAATCCAAGGGAACAAAAAGATTTCCCATCATGGTTTGGGCCTCCTGAGCTGGAAAACTAACTCAAAAATTAGAATATTGTGGGAGCTTAATTTGATCTGGAATCTCTCCCGTCAAAGTTCATGAAATCCCTATATTCTCTATCAACAACCAACAATACGAACACGTTCATGAATACAGAATAATTGTTTCACTTTCTCTGCGGAAAGCAGCACATACCAACCAAGAACGCCGAGAATTTTCTAATCGTATTCGGTTTGGAAGGAAAGATACAAGTGATAGATATATCCCGAAATGTTGTGGGTGATAATAAGATAACTCGATCTCAGAGTGACCATGAACGGGATGGGGCGCGCTTTATACATCCGCCCGCAATCGACGGATCGCAATGTTGTTCCAATGCAACACTAGGCGGCAAGTCGTCAGCATCTTCCAACTTATTTGATTGAACGGTTCAACCTAGTTTTCATCATTTTAACATTTTTCGCAATTTTCGGAGTTCAAGGATATTCATTGTTTCCATGTTACAAACTAGGTGAGACAATAACAAATGTGTTTCGGGAAACAGAATAATGTTATCAATTTGATCCAATACTTTCATTAACCGGTAATTCAGAAAAGGAAAAGATCGTCTTATCGACGTTTTTTTTTCTTCCAGGTAAGAAGTCAATCACTATGTTTCATTTTCCAATCCCGTATGGTATGTTGTCCGTTTAGCGCCTGTTAATCACATTGGGTGATTTGCAAGTCACTTTTTCTTCTTTCTCTTATCATTTTTATTGAACATCTTCGGGTTAGATTTATTCTTGTTTTTTCATCCTCTCCAATACATTCTTTTGCTTTTCTCTTTTTTTTATTCTCCGAACGATTTGTATAAGAATATTTTTCAGATTAACCAGTAATTTATTGAAAAAAAGAAAAGACAAATTCACAAGTAACACGGGATCAATTTCCAAAAATGGAAAACTTAATTGAGATTCCGTGAGTAATATTAATGCTGTGCACTAGACATGATTTGTATTTAGAGACCAATCTGAGGCTGGAATCGCTCAAAATCTTCATGAAAGGTTCAAAAAGGGAGAACTATATGTGAGTTTTCCTTCAACTATTACAACTGATTACTCAAAGATACGTATCTGCACGTATTTTTATCTTATGATGACTATCTTTCCCAATTTTTCCAATATTCAGACTAAAGCAAGTAATGTTTTGGTATTCGTCAATGATTACAACAAGACATCTAACCAAGATCAACAAGGCTTCAAAAAGTGCCATGTCACCGGAATGGCAAAAAATGCATTAGATAAAATAATCAGTATGAGTTCTAATGCAGAGACTATTGTATTTAGGTGAGAAACTTTGGATAGTTTTTTTCTAGATATTCACTTATATCGTTTCAGCGGAGAATCTGGATCCGGAAAGTCTCACAACGCTTTCAATGTTTTCAAATTTCTAACTTCTGAACCAAAATCTAAAGTAACCACGAAACATTCAAATGCCATCGAATCAGTTTTCAAAAGTTTTGGATCAGCAAAGACTTTAAAAAATGATGAAGCCACAAGGTTCGGATGTTCGATGGATCTTCTATACAAAAGGAACATTCTTACTGGACTCAACTTAAAGTATACTGTTCCACTTGAAGTTCCGAGAGTGATATCTCAAAAACCAGGAGAAAGAAATTTCAATGTCTTCTATGAGATTTACCACGGGTTGAATGATGAAATGAAGGCAAAATTCGGGATTAAAGGTCTTCAGAAGTTTTTCTATATCAATCAGGTATCAAAAATGTTTAGATGTTCAATTCGTACTTCTGTATTTTCAGGGAAACTCCACAGAAAACATTCAGTCGGATGTTAATCATTTCAAATCATTAGAGGACGCTTTGCACAGTCTTGGGTTTTCCGATGATCACTGTATCAGTATTTACAAAGTCATTTCTACCATTCTTCATATTGGAAACATATATTTCCGAACTAAGCGCAACCCAAATGTTGAACACGATGTTGTTGAAATTGGAAATATGTCTGAAGTGAAATGGGTTGCTTTTCTGCTAGAAGTGGATATTGATCAACTTGTGAACTTCTTGTTACCGAAGTCTGAGGATGGGACCACTATCGATTTGAATTCTGCTCTTGATAACAGAGACTCATTTGCAATGTTGGTATATGAGGAATTGTTCAAATGGATTTTGAGCCGAATTGGCCTTCACTTGAAGTGTCCACTGCACACAGGAGTTATTTCAATTATTGATCAATATGGATTCGAGAAATACAACAACAACGGCGTTGAGGAGTTTTTGATCAACAGTGTCAATGAAAGACTTGAAAATCTTTTTGTCAAGCATAACTTCCATGATCCACTTGTAGACTATGCAAAAGACGGCATCACTGTGGACTATAAGGTATTTTTAACTGACGGATTCTTGTAAATAATCAATTTTCAGGTACCAAATAGTATCGAAAACGGCAAAACAGTGGAGTTGCTTTTCAAAAAACCGTATGGTCTTCTTCCGTTGTTGACTGATGAATGTAAATTTCCAAAAGGAAGTCATGAATCTTATTTGGAGCATTGTAACTTAAACCATACTGACCGAAGTTCTTATGGAAAAGCTAGAAGCAAGGAGCGGATGGAATTCGGAGTCCGCCACTGTATTGGAACAACATGGTACACCGTTACTGATTTCTTTTCAAGGAATAAGAGATTAGTATCCCTTGCCGCCGTCAAACTTCTGCGCAGTAGTAAAAATCCAGTAAGTACCTTATCTTTGTCTTTTTTTCAAACATTAATTCCAGATCATTGGTTTGCTCGTAGAAAGCTACAGCGCAAATACCAACGACATGATTGTCTCTCAAGCTCAATTCATTCTTCGAGGAGCTCAGGAAATCGCAGAAAAAATCAACGGATCGCATGCTCATTTTGTTCGATGCATCAAGAGCAATAACGAACGTCAACCGAAAAAATTTGACATTCCACTTGTGAACCGACAGATCAAAAATCTCCTGTTAGCTGAGCTTCTCAGTTTCCGTCTGCAAGGATACCCAGTGAGAATGTCAAAAACTACATTTGCAAGAAAGTATGATTGTCCCAGCTTCAGCATACTAATAGACCAAATCTTATTCAGATACCGTTGTCTTCTTCCTGGCGACATTGCAATGTGTCAAAATGAGAAAGAAATCATACAAGATATTCTACAAGGACAAGGAGTAAAGTACGAGAATGACTTCAAAATAGGAACGGAATACGTTTTTCTCCGTGAACGCCTGGCAGATCGATATGAAAACCAACAGAACAAAATATGTTCAGAAGCTGCAATCGTAATTCAGAAAAATTTAAAGTCATTTGTTGCTCAAAAAATTTATAAACGCAAGAGAGCAGCTATTATCAAGTTGCAGGCTGGTTTGAGAGGATGGAAAGCCAGGTGATTTATTTTTCAATTTCACGTAGTCAATAAATTATTCAACTTATGATTTCAGAAAAGATTATATTGCAAAACGAGAAGAAATGTTCAAAGCAATTGGAAGAACCATGAAAAGGAACAAACGACTTGATGCTTATCATCAAGCTTTGGGAGGTGATGGCTCTAATCAGCTTCAACATACACTTGTTGGATACATTGATATTAATGAAGACGCTAAGAAAGCTTTGGAGAGACCAACATCAGACTCCGAAGCTACAGAAACTCTAACGCAGTATTTGACAGTTCCAGTCAAAAATTTCTTACCAAATATGAAGAGTATTTCTTTGGAAGAATATGCCGAGGAGAACTTCAAAGGACATCTTCTAGAACCTCGCCGTGAACCAATTATGACACCGTTCCTGCATAAAGAAAGCGAATTTGATTTCCGTTTGTCTGTCGAAATTTTCAAAATGATCTTAAAATATATGAACGATAGAAAGTTATCTAGGAAACAACGAGAGGATTTGGGAAGATACATTGTTCAGCAGGTATTTTCACTTGAAAAGAAACTTCCTTCTATTTGGCTTTCAGGGAATCTCTAATCCATGTCAGCGTGATGAAATTCTGGTTCAAATCATCAACCAAATTCACAAGAATCCTGACAAAACTGCCACAGACCACGGTTGGAAATTGGTCCACATGGCTATTTCTGTATTTCCCCCAACTGAAAATATCATACCAATGCTTATTGGTTTCTTCAACCAGGAAGCTGCGCCGTTGAGAGAGCAATTGTTCTCCACTCTTCAACGGCGATTGAAGATTTATGACAGTGAGGTAATAGAACTATTACGAATAAACAAAAATCCAGTACGGTTGCTTTCGATTTCAGATTGCTAGAGAACTACCACCGTCTAATTTGGAGCTGCAGGCCACTCCAAATATACCTAATACAATCGCTGAAATCAATTGTTATGATGGATTATCGTACGATTTGCATCTGAGCCCATGGAGTACGACTAGTGAACTTGCCGAAAGAATTTTGAAGCAGAGGTAATTAGAGTCTTCATGTTTTCTGAAAAGAAAATGCTTGATTACAGAGGAGTTGGAATTGCATTAGGATGGACAGTCGAAGTAGAGACACCAAACAGAGTTTTTGTACCCACTGGAAATCATTTCATTCACGACGTTTTTTCGCAAATTGAAGGATCTAAGATTGACACAGAAACTCCACAGTAGGTTGAGTTTAAAAATACAATAGAAGAGAGATGATTTTCAGCAAAATATTTTTCAACTTCCCCCCAGAGAAGCTGGTCAAGAAAGCTCCAGCAGAGCAGAAACCTGTTGTTGAGCCAATAGAAGAAACTGCCACTCCAAAACTTCCAAGACATTATCCAACTCCAGAAGAATGGAGCAAACAGCCTCCAAGGGTTGAGAGTAGAAACACCCCACAGTACGAAAATAAGTCATAAAAATTTTTTTCAGCCTTTTGAGTTGCAGGGACCACCAAAAACAGGATGACGAGTCCGACGAGTCGCTACTCAGAGAATACAACGAGGAAGCTGGATATGCTTATACTCTGCCAAGAAAAAACAAAGCAAAGCAACAAGATTCTGAAGGCAATGGTACTACTTCATTCTGATTTTGAACAGAAAACACACAAAACTTTTGCAGAAACGTCCGAAAGTGAAGATGATGTGGGAGACGACGCCGATAATCGTGTTGAATATGAGTCGGTTCGCCCTCAAGAGAACATGAAATCGACAGAGACCATTCAAGATCATTCTCATATTTTGAAATCGCCAATTCTCCCAAGAAAAACTTATTCAAGGTTAGTTTCTGAGAAAACTGTTTTCAAAAATCGAAATCCAATAATTGCAACCCACTTTACTTTAGAAATGAACACCACGAGGAATACACGCCAATGAACTTTGCGCCTCCCCCAACTTTCACGTATCCTCAACAAATGCCTATGATGCAGTACGTACCTGTCATGATGACTCCATCAATGATACCCGGTCAACAAATTGCAATGATTCCGCAACAAATGATGATGCAGCCACAGTTTTCCTATGTTCCCCAGTATCCACAAAGTAAGACATGTGTTAATCAAAACGTTATTTTCCTATATTTTTTTGTTTTCAACATATAAGCGTTTCAAATAATTTTCAAACACTTTCAGTCCCTCAATATCGTCCTCCGGAGCCAATTCTTTCACCTCAAAGTGTTCGATCGGATGTTCCTCCAATGATGGCCCCCGTCATGTACGATGGTCATGAGTCTACCAGATCTCGTGATTTCAGAAAAATGAAACGTGGAGAAGTTCCCAGTCAGTACTCAACAATCAGAAACATGCCAGTACCTGAACATGGAAAAGATGTTGACCAATTCCTGGATGCAGTTTTTGATCAGTGTCTTTCCAAAGACGAACGTAGAGCAGCCGAGTTCAACTCACAACAACTAGCTTCCACTATCAAAGGAGGAAGAGTCAGACCAGAAGGATATTATGAGCCTCCACAACAAACTTATTCTCCGGTACCTCCACGGTATCCAACACTCCGCAGAGTAGATGACTCACCAGTTAGAAGTCGTGCAAAAAGTCTTCCACGTATCTTATCACCCAGACATGATCATTATATCAGAAACACTCATTCAAGAGTAAGAGTACACACGATCTTTCCACATGATTGATTTTCATTCTCTTTTTTTTTCAGAATTCGTACAGTAATGAATCAACATCTTCCGATGATCAAATGAATTACCGAACCAGAAGCAGGGAGCGTTCACTTCCACGTTTTCACTCAAACAACGGATACAATTATGATCCGAATCAACCAGTTTACATGATGCCAGTTCAAATGAATGGTCATGGAGAAATGATATTGTTGTCTCCCGTTGGATCTGAGCAGGTTGGGAGAAATTGAAAATTTGTTAAATTCAAAAAAATCAAACAAGCTGAGAATCAATTCAAAGTGTTTCTAAATCCGAATAAATTCGAAGCAAAGCCAGTCAGTAACAGTCAGATTATGGGTAACTCCAAGAATCAATTCAAGACAATCTTGATTCACTGAATCAATCAACCGCCAGAAATATAAACACGTTTTGTTGAAACTCGAAAAACTGAATTCTTGTTTCCACCGTTTGAAATGAAACGATGGGAAAATATGTTCCGTTTCTCTATTCTATTTTAGTTTCAATTTCTTGTAAATGTTTCGCGTTGAGAAGTTATTAGAATTGTGAATAGTTTTCAGTAAAACTTGAATTGCAGAGAGCTCAAATCAAAAATGGAACTCATGATAGATCCAGACGCCATCATGCTACCAGCGGAGTTGAACGATACATGGCAAAACGATCCCCATCGGTTGATATGCTGAAACCACACAAGTCGAGGTTGGAATTAACACATTTAATCAGCTTATCTTTCATTTCCATTTATTTGAATTTCAGAAGAACACCCGATATAATGCTGGAACAAACACACGTCAGACCTCATTTGGTGAGTCCTTTTGTTTACTCGCAAAATGCCTCTTGCAATGGCAATCAAGAAATAAAAAATGCGTTTTTTTATCAGCCAAATTTTTATGTCAGCTCGGTTTTTCGCTGCAGCATTTCGATTTCTTCGTGCCGTATCATTTTTACTACGCATTTTGTGTATTGTATTTCAAATACCTATGTTTACTTTTTTATGAGAGTATCAATGCGGGTTTTACAGGAATATTATGGTCATTGATCGTGATGAAATTCCTAATTTTATGATATTTTATTCTTTTTATTCTGTTTCCGCGAGTTTTCTAGGATTCCAGACTGATTCGATAAATGTTCCGGAACTTTAAAAGGTTTTAGTGTCACATATATGAATTTTAGATGAAAAGAAAGGTGTTTAATGTTTAACGCCCTTTTCCTTCTTGATAAAACCTTTTCAGTTTTGAACCTTAGCTCTTACTGTCCATCTTCCTTATACTGATAAGAACAAAAGAAAAGAAAGTCGTGCGTAAAATTCATTTTTCACACACACCATCATACGTATTTTTTTATCAACATATAACGTTATACATGTAATTTAATGGCCGTCTGAAAAAGACTCTCGCATGGCGCCTGAGGGGCCTGTGGCATAATTATCTTTTGTTTCAGGCGCAATCACCGGTTGGTCGGCACACGGGCCGTATTGAAGAATTTTCACTGCCGAGAGGCGACTCGCGTACACGTGAAAAGTGAGTTTTCATGAAAAATTTTGTGCGTATTTTCTTTTTCTTCTTTGAGTTCCGGTGTTAGGAAATCGAAATAATTGGGTTTTTAAAAACATAAGTCTAAATTCGTATAATAGCGTATAAATAAACAAAAAGTTGAATTGGTTTTTTAAAGACTGGAATGGAAAAATTAGGTTTTCAAACGTGCAAAACTTCACCGAATGACTAGGAAACCTTCTATCTGTCTACCTAATTTTTATGTCTGATTTGACCGTTTCTGAGCTTCATTTAAGTTTTTATTATCAATTGCATATCAGGCACGTTGCGTGAAGCTCTGTTACACTAGTTTTTTCAAATTCTGAAAAGTGTTTCAAAGCAAATACAGATATTCCGAAATTTTAATTTCAGAATGGAGAACCCATTACTTGCCCGTCAATACCAAAGAACTAATCCATACCAAAATGGATATGTAGTCCCACCACCACCATCCAGCTATCGCTCACCATCTCCAGCACCAACTGCTGGAGATAGAAAAGTAAATTTTCTCGAATTCTTCGTTTCTCAAAATTTTATTCAGGGATTGAGTCGTCTCCCACAAGAAGCTTATGTTGAACCAGCTGTCAAAAACACAAAGAACAATTCTGAATACTTGAGTCCTCATAGATTCAATTTGGATGAACAGAAAGCAGTTATTCGACATGAGAAAGAAACCGCTAAAAATGCCTTGAACATGCTGAGCAATCAATTAAGAGTGAGTGAAAGTTGGAATTTTTTATTCTTCATGATAACAAACTAATTTTCTAACTTCATTCGAAGACTAACTTACTAACAGAAACTACCACCGCCAGTTGACAACGTTCGTTTGATTCGTCCAGTAACACCTTCACAAAGACCCATAACACCAGCACCAGTTCCTTCTGAGCCTCAAATCGTTCAAACACCAGTAACTTATTTTATTTGGTTCGAACATTCTATGTAACACTTCTCAGAGCCCACCACCGCAACCAACTCCGCCACAACCGGCACCAATTCGCCAGGAATGGGTTGTTAGAGATTCTGTTGAAAGAAAACCAGAAACCCAGGAGAGAATCCGAGGATCTTTCATTAGTGAGGAAATGTTTTCATGTGTTGAAATGATTCAATGTTTTTTTCAGAAGAACCACTTGTTCCTCAGCCACCTCGTGCTCCAGTTGTTGCTGAGAAACCAGCTGTGAAGTTTGTCAAGGCTCCATGGAAACTGACTATTCGTAAAGAAATGTTTTATCCCGGAGAAGTGCTTAACGACATTCAAATCATTGATCAAGTATTTGCTCAAATTGTTGAAGACTGCAAGAAATCCTATCCATACAGAATTCGTCTGGAAGATCGTAAACAAGTGGAGGATATTCTAAGTGAGATTTTTTCAGCTCTAATACAGATTTTCCTAATTTTTTTCCAGGACATTACGAAGTTCCACCATCCGATTTGAATAACCAATCCAACATCCATCCCGATGTAAAAGTTGCAATCATTGAGAAAGCAAGACTGTGGCCATTGTACTTCAATCAAATTTACGAAGTTAGTTTAGTTTTTGTACCCTACCTGTTTGGTCAATGAACCTTCCGGTTTAATTGAGGGAAATATAATTTTTCACGACTGTCGACGTATAAAGTTTGACAAATTCAGAAAGTTATAAATAAATAAGACTTCTTTCCCCTCTCTCTCTCAAAAAACTTCCTAAGACGTAACACACACTTTGATCTATAGGTCATCGAGAAACGCCCTGATGAATCAGTCAGTATCATCTTTGCCATTTCGGAACATGGAATCCGTTTACTGGTTCATACACCACATGACTTGGAACATCCGTTGAAAATTCAAGATTACTTCCCGTCAGTTTACATCATCCATCTAGTTCTACATGTAACATTTTTCTGCTTTCAGATTTGAAACCATTGCTGATGTTTCTCTCGAAGCAAATGATATCCTCTCAGTTCATGTACGTCATGAGAACGAGGAGAATGCGTACTCAGCGGTCCGCATTAAGACCAATCAGGCTCCCCAAATTAAGAAGACATTAGAAAAATGTCTTTCGGGTGGAGTCGTTCCAAAACGTAAATTCGTCCGTGCGCTCGAAGATTATGTGACTAGCGAGGTCAACCACTTGTCTTTCAAACAAGGAGATGTGATTGAACTGGTATTCCAAATTAGTTCTGGTTACAAACCATAATCGTGATTTGTTTAGTTGCCTGTCCCGGAAGCAGAAACCCCACCCGTCGGAAATTGGTTGTACGGTAGAATCGAAAACAGATTTGGTTTCCTATTGGCGCAATATGTGGATTCAGCGAATGGAGATATGGTTCCACCAATCAGATATGAAAATAGCGCTGGAAGAGTAAATAATGATAAGATCCATAATCGGATAGGCAATCTGTATGATTTCAGGACGAGAGAGTAAAGTTCTTCGACGATGAAGTCCCTTTTTCCAGTGAGCGTTACACAATGCTTGATTTTGCGACCAAATATTTCCGTAAACCGAAAGATAAGAAAAAACGTCAGTCATAAACTTTCTGAAAAATACTTCCAGTACATATTTCGATTTCAGAAGAGGAATGGGCATGGGAAGATATTTCACAAGCAGTTAGATACAGTGATCGTGGAATCTCTCAATCACTTTTAGCTGATTTAGGATCAGAGGAAAGTAAATACGCAGTCGAAACATTCCATTCTATAATGAAGTTCATGGGAGATGAACCATTAAAGAAATCTGAATCTATGACAGATGTAGTTTTCAAAGTTTTGATTATCTGTCATCGTCATCCAACTCTGAGAGATGAAGTTTATTGTCAACTCATTAAGCAAACAACATCAAACACCTCCACAAAGTGAGTGAAGAAAATAGAAAAAAAAATAAAAAAGAAAAGTCATCGCATCAAAACATTACCAAATATCATTAATTCCAGACCGAATAGTGCTCTTCGTGCTTGGAGATTATTGACCATTATCACTGCTTATTTCCCATCCAGTCTCACTTTGAAACCATATATTCTCCAATACCTGGGAGACAATGCTGATGATTGGCAGAGACCGTACCATGGTAAGATAAAATCATAAGTCACTGAAATGCTGAACATGTAAATATTATTGTAGGGACGGCAAGAATTTGCCAAACAAACATGATTCAAACCTTCAAGTACGGAGGTCGCAAGGTTTTGTTGAATGCTCTAGAAGTTCAACAGATTACGGTAGGTGTCTTGTGATATTTCGTTTTTGGATTTGTTCGTTGAATTGAACGTGAGGTAATTTGTTTATTGTTGTTGCAGGATGGTTGTCAATTGAGACGCCAAGCCTTCTACATCTCAAGAGAGCACAGTGTCAGCCAAACTCTTCGTCCAATCACAGTAGCTGAAGAAATGATACAAGAACTTTGTAGCCTTTTGAATGTTAGATCACTTCATGAGCAACAAGAATTCTCCCTTTGTTATACAATTGGAAAAGGTATATAACTTTGATTTGAAACTGATCTATTCCACAATCAACATTCAGATAAACGAGTCAATTACTGCAAAAACGACAACTACTTGATGGACATTATCACAGAAAGTGAACACAAAAAACTCCCGTTCCAATTCCATCTTAAGCGAACTGTTTGGGTACACCCATTACGATATGATAACGCTGCGTACATTGACTCGATGTTTGACCAAGTCAGACCCGAATCGTTTTGCTTGTGAAAGAACGTGTCAGTTTTAGGTGATCGACGATTATCTGCGCGGATCACTCATTTCGACAAACTCCTTGGGTCAATTGACAGCTGCCACAACAGAAGAGATTATCAAATTAGCTGCCTACTTGTTCCTCCTACTTCCCGATAATCCAAAGGGACTAACTGCGTGAGTTATCGGAGATTACATACATAACAAAGAACAAGGAGGAAACATAGTGTAGCTTGGAACAGATCTTATATATAGCGGTGAATCACTAAAAATGGACATTACCGGAATATTTCACAACAAAAATAGCCTAATGAATAATTTCTGTAACAGTGAAGACAAAATGTATAGTTAGTTTTGCATTTCAGAAAAATACTTCCGCAAATTGTCCCCAAGAGTGTAATCGAACCAAAGCATCGACACCAGGAAGAAATGGTGACAAGAATAAATCGTCAGCTGAAAATGTTCGGTGGCCGAATGAGACCTGCCGAGGCCAAGTCTCACTTCTTGGGTATTCCCCAAACTTGAAAGTGACAAAAATAACAATTTATTTCTCAGAACTTCTGTCAACATGGCCTTCGTTTGGTGTTCTTCACTACCGGTTGAAATCTGTAGTTGAAAACGGAAACCAACTTCCAGAAGTTATCCTGACAATAAACAAATCGGGAATTCAATTGCTGCAACCAAAATCGAAGGAAGTGTTCAAACAGAGAAACTATGATCAGGTACATCACACCCTGATTTGAACTTTTGATATGATTCATTTAGATCGAATCTGTTGAGAGTATTCGGAAGACTGCGTACAAGATCGTCCGTTTAGTGATAAACACTCCGGAGGGAGAGGAAACCTTGGACATCAAAACGGACGAGGTGAGAATCAGGAACAAAATGTTCATATCAAATTAGTGCCTCATTGTAGTTGCAAATTCTTCTATTTCTTTTGTGATTGATTTAATTCGAATAATTGAACAACCCTGAGCAGACATCACGGACAGTGGTTTTACTAACATTTGATTCTCTTTGTTCAATTTCGATAGTAGGAAGCATTTCATAGAAATTGAGAGTTCATAGTGTAAAACGATGACCGCCAAACTGCCAAACCAAAGATAGACCAACAAACAATTTTGCAGAAGAAGCATTAGTTTTTTGTTTGTTTTCAGGCCGATGAAATTTCTCACTTGATTGGACAATATATGTTTGTCACCTGTGGAATCGAGGACCGGGGCTCGACAGAGCTATGATTTCAATACTTTTTTAATGCTTATTATTGTTCTGCTCAATAATGCTACCCAATATCTTCAATGTGCAAGTTGAAGGCTTTCAAATAACTTTCCTTCATCTCAACTTTCAATAACCTGACAATTTCTCGAAAACTTTCAATATACTTTCAGTTATTTCCACCTCTTTTCATTATATCACCCCCAATATATAAGAATTTCAGTCACAATATTATTTATTTTCACATGATATTATTACAGTTTACATAAGCTGAGTTCAATGAATAAAACTATAATACAACACAAGTTTAGCGAATTTCTCAGGGTTTCCATCAATTCTTCCACAGAAAAATTTGAATAGCACAAGACTTGAGGTGAATAATCTGTTCCGCGAATTTCACCTCGGAAATTTGAATAGAGATCAATCTGAAATGATGGATGGAAAAACCGATTGAAATCATAAAATCGAACGATTTATTCTTATTTCACGCGCATTTTGGTTCTCCCCGCCGCCAATCGCGAAGTTCGGCGAATTCGACTTGGGGGCACATGGCGCCCTCCGTCTTGTTTTCTCTCACACACTCTTGCCTTTTGGTATGAATTGGAAAAGATCTCGGGCCGGGCTTGTACCGCCCACAATTTTAAGACCTTTTATAGGCAACAAATGGGGTGGAGAGTACAAACTTTTATAACATCTGTGACGAAAAAAGTTGAGTACAAAACGGCCTTAAAAAATCGCCGCGAAACACCATTCGACACACTTCTTGACCATTTTTTTGATTCACTTTCATTCACCACTATGAACTTGGTTCTTTGTATTCTGGTTTTCTTTGTTGTCTTCACCGCAGGAGTTGATTGCAGGTATGTTGTTTTATTATTTATCAATTATTAATTTTCGATTTCGCAAATTCTATTGCATTTTCTCGGCTGCCATTTCGTAAAACTGAAAAATTGTAATCTTTAAAAAAAAATTATTTTTAGTGATTTCTTTCTTTCACTTTTCTCTTCGAGTATCAAAAAATGCTATGTATAATTTACAAAACACTTCGATACAAATTCTTATATTAATACTCAAAACTCGCACAAAAAAGAATCGCTATTAAGGAAAAATATATCAAATTTTATCATTTTCAGACGACGACGCATGGTTATTGATGACGTGATTCGACACAAACGAGCAATGCTCTTCCGGGAAGATATGATATCACATAACAACGTCAATCCATTCTGAATCGTTACCTTTCGTACTTAGTTCTCTATTTTGTTATCATTCGAGTCTGAAACATGCTTTAATTTGATCATATTTTTCTACTGAAAACAAAAGCTAATAAAAAATGTACATGAAGTCTAAACTCTTTTTTTTTTCAATTATCTAGATAGTTTTCATTCGAAACCAGAACAAAAAGAAATAAAAAATGTCTTGAAACAATTTTAATAGGAAGCAGAAAAAAATCTATGAGAAGGTACACACAATTAAAGTTTTTGCACAGAACAAATTGATAAGAACGTTTTCGCATTGACACTGTTTCATGTCAGCGCCACATAACACGGCATTTTGTTTAATGCGATTACTAATAATAGAATTATCTCCTTCTAAGAGCCCCGCTCTTTCAAACACATGCCGTTCTAAAGATGTGATGCTTATGTTTTTTTAACCTTTGATTCCATTTCTCCCGATGTCTTTTTGCGCTATTGATTCTTTTTTTTAATTTTCAGTTTTAATTTCAGCTCATGAGTATACATATTCCATCTGCTTCTAATTCAAGAGGCTATGTTACTTCGAAAGAAATGTTATTAACTTATATTCACAATATGGCAAAAGCTGATGTACGGAAGTTATTGAGACCTGTTAGGGATGGGTTGTTAACTGAAAATACAATGTTTCATATGAATACTCAGTGAGTTTAATATCAAATTTCTGAGCATTCCCTCGAAACGTATTCTAGGAATTTTTCCGTTGACCATGTTGTTGTTCCAATTTCAATTGGCGATTTTCTGAAAGAGCTCAGTCCGGAATGGATGCGATGGATCCACACAGGTATAAAGTTCAAGAACATTTTCCGCATAATCAGTGTGCACCCGATTTTTTGATCACTGATTTATCATTCCCGCAAGAATGACGAATTTGATAATGATTCGCTTCCAATTCCAGCTCCCGGTGAAGGTGACCTGGACGACAGACGATATACACCACATGCAACTTATGACTATCATGGAGATGTAAGAATTGTTTCTTACAACCTTTATTTGAATATTTTTTTTTATTTTTAGCACGTCGATAGCGATGTGATATTGGACTATGTGACTGGAATGGATAAACATCAGAAGAGAGCATTATTAAACTTGATACGGGAAGGAGTTTTAACAGATGAATGTTTTATAAATATATCTACCCATGTTGGCCCCGAAAGAGTACAGGTATTCAAAAAATTATTTCGAAAACCAAAAAAGATGAGTCGACATAGGTTCCCATGCCAAGAGTAGTAGAAGCAATGCGAATAATTCAAGAAGGCGAGAAAGATCTCCAAAAAGAAAAACCAATTTTATTGAAAGTATTTACAATGAAGCATTATTCGTCTGCATCATTTGATAATCATTACAGAGCAGGTCTGTTACTTATTTTCCGTCAATCAGATCCATAATGATAATTCAGATTTGAAAGTTCGATCTCTGACAGCTGCCAGGTACACGATGCCGATTTGGTACACAGTATTTTTCTCATTGATGACATTGGCTACGTTTGCTTCGCATATTTGGTCTCAAGTGACAAATTATTCAGATTTACAAGAAACTTTGTCTATGACTCTTCCAACTATTATCTTAGTTATTTCCAGGTGAGTTCTTTGTTATTCCTAAAACAATTGTAGCTTTGCGAAAAAATTCAGTACAAAGAATGGAGTTCTTTTCGGAACGAATTTTCGTTTTGTCAGAAAACAGGTAACATTGATGTTGCACAGATTTGTTTCAAAAATTTAAATTCTTCATTTGCTATACATTCAAAAAACCATAGTTGTGGCGGGGTCTTTCATTATTTTCGACAGGCTTCAAAATCACACAAAAAATAGTTCAATCTTTTTCTTACAGTTTACTCATTGGAATGCTGCTGTACTTCAACGTGTATATGGTTGGGTTTTTGTGTTGTTGTGAAAACAACTTTTCCAATAATCTTGTTACAAAAGATTTGGATTATTCCGCGCTGTATGTGCACTTTTGGTAAGTACCCGCAACTTGAACTGAATTTGTGGTCTTGACGGGATTTGATATAATAAGAAACATAAAGATCATACAAATTAAGTGAAGAAACTTTTTTCAGTGAGCTGAACAAATTCGAATATCGAATATACTGTGTGAAAGGTCTCCAGTTTATTCTTCTGTGGTATACAATGCTTCTGGCAGTTTACGCACATGAGCACGATCTAAATATTTATCCCGCTTTAGTTTGTGTTTTGACAAATGGGTTTGGGTTGATGCTTTTCGCCAGGTACGAAAATGACACAATTAATTCTTTATTCTGTTTGTCTCAGAATGGCTGAATTCTTCCGAAGGTGTAGAAGAACAAGAGATGGCTCAGCTATTGCAGCAAGATGATCACTTCCACATTAGGACCCACGGAAAATGTGAAAAATACAAATTTTGCAAGGGTAGAAATGTGGAGTTGTATTTGAAAAACTGTCAGGAATTCGTTTTTAAGTGTTTCAATGTGGAATTATCGATTGCTTGATTGCAATAAACCGTAAATAGCACACTTTCTCCTACAAAAGACAACAATTAGGACTCTGATTTGTTGTTGCAATACACTTAATGTCTATTTTGGTCACATACCAGCAAATTCTGAATAGTTTAAGAAGTTTGAGAACGGTTATTATTAGAATCTCTAGAAAAAGTATACATTTGAAGAAAACAGTATCAATAATTCCTTATCGATTTACATCACAAATAAAATTTTCAAAAAACTTGTTAAGGAAACATTGTTTGCTCAAAAATATTAATCATCGATCATAAACTCAATTGATTTTCCATCTAATCCGAACTGTAGTTTCTTGTCGTTTTTGCATAGATACATTCCTTTCCAGAGGTAGATGAGCGAATCGGAAGGCATAAATGGCATTAATGCTTCAAGTAGTCCGTCAGGCATGTCTGTCTTTATTCTTTGATTAAACTTCCTTGGGTTTTGAATGAGTTCCTGGAAGTGTTTCATTTTTGTAACGTGATGACGTAATAAAAAACTAACGTTTCGGAGACTCAAAATTTCTTCAATTGTCACTTTCGGAACTTCCACATTAGCATAAGAAAAGTGGGAAAGTTGAGACAAAGATAAATCAACAGTGAATCCATCGAGATAGAACTGGGCAAGATTTTTCCATTGTTCAGTTTTAACTATTTCTTCCATTTGCAAGATTTCTAGTGAAGTAGTTTTACGCAAGGTGTAAAGCAACACTCTCTCCAGAAGGTTCGATTTGAATTGTTTCAAAATTGACAGCGAAATTTCGGAATTTTCAACATGGATAGTGACGTCCTCTACATGTAACTCAGTCTCCCGTTCGTTTAATACTTGCTGAACTCCCGCGTAAAATTCTTTGATTTTTTTTCTGTGAGCATATTTATAATGGTGATATACGTACAATCTGTTTATCTGTACGTTGCTTTGATTAACCAGTTCCTCGAAATGAGCCAGTGCTCCTATCATAGTAGGATAGGATTGGCGAAGTCTTTCAGTACGCTCTCTAGAATATTCAGCAGACAGTTTTCTTTCTGGTACATTGTCATCATTGTAAAACAGTCTTGGTTTGACTTCTTTTGTATCGATTGTAACTGAAGTATCTAGTGAAAAACAAAGTCTTATCGCCTCGTATATCTTGAAACTTTTTGAGATATATGTTGACAGTAGAAGACTCGATTTGTGGAGAGCTCTCCTGAAATATATATCCACCTGTTGCAAACAAAAATAAAACAGACCCCAACTGGTTTTTGAAGAAATTGATAGAAAGTGATGAAAATTACTGGTATTTAATTGTTATTTCCTTTATGATTCTGTCGAGTGCTGGTACAGGTACTTCTTCGAGTGGGAACTTTTCCAATTCAACACTGGGAACACTTGTTGATTGATAGCAGGCGGACTACTTTCTGGTTATGATTTTTCAGCAGGAGTGCATTCTGATGAACCAGTTTGATCACTGGAAACGCAATTTTTGAATTGATTTTAGATATTCACTTATTTGCCTAGCTTCATTTTTCATTTCGTTCTTAAAAAGTTCGAAATGGATTTCAACGTCTTCAATCGTGGCAGATGGGAAGAAGTGTTGCACAAAGATCAATGCAACTTCTGGTGACAACTTCGCATTAAATGTGGAACGAAAACACCATTTCTTTTCGATTTCTTCGCTTGGATAGTTAGACATCTGAAAAAAAGGAGAAAGTGGCAAATACTGAATGAGTTAGCAGAAAAACATTAGTAGGAAAATAAAAGTTTGAAATCCTGAAATTTATGCAAATGCGCATGGGGAATGAGCTATCCGTAAAGTGGTGCGGACCATGCACCACGTCCTACGACAAGAAAAACCGCGGCAATTTTGAAAAAGTAACAGAATGTTCTTTTTGGATATATGACTGAAATATTTTGTTGCAAACTTCTCACTCATTTTACTCAAAAGTAGCCTCTACAATAAGCAGGAAAACGATGCAATGTTACTGTAGAATAGAAAGCAACGTTTTCCCCACACTTCTCAAAATCCTGTTAAACCCACCGAATCAGTCCAAAAAAGTTTATTTTTAACGGGTCTTCAAGAAATTCAACATCTTCTTTACTTCCTATTTTGAGGCTTTCAACATTTGTAATCTCACATAACTTGAACATAGGCGACTCATAGATAACTAGTTTTTATGTATGAGCTATTGGTTTCGAGGGAAATCGAATTTATAATAATCTTCACATAATCTTACCATGTTTTGAAAACCTCAGACGCCACACTTTCTATTGTAAATCTACCAGTAATTACTCTAAAATTAGCTCTCACATTCTTTAAATCCGTGTTCTTAACTGTTGGAACAAGCTTCCAACATCAGCATTTCCTATGTATCCCTCTTTAGAAATATTTTAATAAACTATCAGCTCTCTCTTTTGGAAAATTTCTCACCTTAACCTCAACCACTTTCTGACTTCTATTGTATTTTCTATTGTATTAGTGGCTCCGGTCCTTCAACAAATGATTTATCATCAAGCAAATACGCATTGTTCGTTATGTGCGTGATCTGAAACTATTTTTCCAACAAAAACTGATGATTACAACAGAAACGCACATCTAAAGCTCATCGTGGTGAAAACGGTGATTTCAATCATTTTACTTTTTATTCAAAAACACACACACTTTCAATGTAAAAAATCGAAATAAATTCTTCAATTTCTCTTTGCTTCTGGCATAAAAATGTTTTATTTTGAAACAATTCATGATGCAAAATTGAAAAAACAGTTTAGATTTATGAGTCTTCCTCTTTCAAACACACATTTTTACAATCTGGTATTGCATCACGATATATTGGATTTGGTGTCTCTTCCAATGTGGCCACCAACTGCGCGCACGCGACCTCTTCAGCGGTCAGACACCCAACACTCCCCCCTCTCACCGTTTGCGCGTCACTTATGATGCAAATGCGTACCTTTGTGCACCAACTGTTTTTCGCCATTCCTTCATTAGTTTGTCTCTTCATTATCTCTTCGATTTTCTGCATCTTTCTTTTGCTTGCTTGCTCTCTCTATCAGTTTGACAACTCACCCGAATATTTTTTTCATGAAATAAGTGTGGTCACATGTTTTCTCACATAACTTTTGATTTTATCGTCGTGGTTTTCTGTGAATGGCATCCCCTCCATCAGTTCATCACCTGATTATTCTCATAGTTTTTTAGAAATAGAACATTATTGCACTTTTCCGTTATCTCCAAATCCGTACACAATAGAAAACGTTGACTAAGAACGGGAATGTTCGGGAAAACGGCAACTGGAGAGACCAGAGAGCGAAAGAAAAGAGACAGTTCTGTGTGTGTCATTGCCGACGAGGCATTGGTGGCTGAGACGTTTAACCAAAACACGTGCTAGAACTGCCATTTTATTTCACACGACAATCCGCATTTTGTCACGTTTTTCACTTCTTACGCTGAAAAAAGCTTGAACGCTTCGTTAATTACCGAATAATCATGTGAAACTTCAGGTGGGGGATGCCATTCTAATCCAAGTAACCAGAATGAGTGTGTATTACCTAGTTTTAGTGGTTTTCTGGCTGCTCATGGCCTTGGTACCATTCAATGCCGGTCAACACTACATCGAGGATGACAGTGATGTGGAAATAGTCAGATCTTGTCAAGTAAGCTCATTTATCAGATTGAATTTGGTTTTGAAACATTGTATACGTGATAGATAATGGATTATGTTTTTAGAACGGGTACGTCAGCAATTCGGGTTGCGAACAGAATGAAAACGTTGACATCATCATCACTGCTACTTTGAATGGAGCCATCACTGCATTGCACGGAGATACGGGTGAAATGCTGTGGAGATATGAAGACAAACCACTTCTTCAAGGAACATTAACCTCATCAGAAGTGAGTTTTATATTTAAACTTGAAAAAAGAGGTGCTTATCTTCGGGTTTCATGACATATCGGCAGCAAATCGGCAGTTAACAGCCTAATTTCACTGTTTTTCCTGTTTCACGAGAAAGCTTATTCCGCACATCACCGAAACGTGATATGAGAATTGACTATGTATCAGTATACCGACTTCCATAATTTTCAAATGAGAATGATCGTAATAGATAAAAAAGGTACTTGTCACTGAATAAATTTCAATGCGATGAGCACCTTTGTCCGCAAGAATCACAATTGCTGGTCAAAATCAAAACTCAACAGCATCCTACTCTTCTTAGTTTTAAAATGAAATTGTGCAGAAAAGTTTATTGTTCTGTGCATAAAAGCAAAAACGTACATATTTTTAGTGACTTCTTGTACTCTCACCCCATTACTGTTCATTATTCTATTCCAGCCTATCGACATTGGTGGAACCAGTTTGCAATTGATGCCAACACTGGATGGCCGGCTGTTTTCGTACACACGTCACTCAAATCTTATCGAACCACTGCCAATAACAACAGATTCACTTCTGGAATCAACGATTCGTCTCGGACAAGACGCAGTGGCCGGTGGAAAAAGTGTGACGACAAAAGGATTTGATTTGTACACCGGAGAGCTGAAGTATGATTGTTCGTTAGAGTCTTGTGGAAATCAAGACGCAGAGCTTCCTGAAAATCCTGTTCTGTTGGTGCGACGTATCACAAATTCTATCCGTGCTATGGACACTATGCGTGGAATTGAGCGCTGGAATCTGTCAACTGGCGAAGTTGATATCAGTCTGGCCGGTGGATTACCAGTTTCGTCTATTCCGACTTATGATCTGAAAGTTTTGCTTCAACCACCAGACGGTATCATCAAAACTGAAAACCGGTATGGAGGAGCCGAATGGGTAACTGATGTTGGTGGACATATTGTCGGTGTATGGCACGTGTCAGGAAAACACATAGAAGAGGTAAATTGCAAACCCATAAATCAATAAAATAATAATTTTTTCATTTTTAGATCTCTATCTTCAATCCAAGCAACATTGCGACCACAAGACACGAAGTTGCCTGGCAAGAACAGAACCAAGTACAACCACAGTCATCTTTACTTTACATGGGAACTTCAAATGGTTACCCATTCATCATTCAGAGTCCAAAAGCAAAGAGAAATCTTAACAAGAAAATGAATGCCTTGCCAGAACCAGCCACTATGTCAGAGTTCAGCAATCCTCGCTTTTGTTCTGCAAATGAAGATACGAAGAGTCTTGCATACGACATTAACGACGAAACACTGCGTAAGTTCCAACAATTCTGAATATATATCAACAACAATATATCTTTTCAGGTACTGTTCTCCGACATGCGTTTCAAAACTCACACAGTAAAGCGATCGAAGACGGAACAGCAGTAGCATCCCCACGATCCAACAAACTGCAGATTATCTCACCAAATTCTGACAATTCGGCTCAAAAAGTAGGACGAGAAAATCTCCTGCGGACTTCTGCATCGTTGGATGGAGATCATGGATATCTTGTGTTGGAATCACAGTCAAGCAAACAAGAGTTCCGCCTTCCAGCTTCGATGGGCTTCTTCCATACCATCTTCACCTACGTTCTTCATCCATCTGCTTTCATCACTTTCTTCGCTGGTTTTCTCGGTGTGACAGCGGCCGCTGTATACAATAGAGTTCGAAAACCATCGCAGTTGATGATCACGGAGAGAGCTAGTGTCGATAGTTCGGACAGTGAAAGAGTTTCTCAGAGAACTCGAAACGTAAGGAACTTCGAATTTAAATTTAAATAATTGAAAAGAAATTTACAGGAATCCTTCGTTCCGACCGACGACGAAATCGAGAAGTTCATAGATGAAGGGACAGATTTGAGTGGTTCCCCGATGTACTCTCCAATGAAAAAAACTATTCTGGTGAGTAGTTGTTTGTTCAACGGTGTTTATTCTTCTGAAAGACGCTTTGAATGTGCCTAAAAGTGACTTTGCTTTTCTGAAAACTCTTCAGTAACGGATGTTCAATGTTGAAAGTTGTTAGATTTTTGTGATGTTATCTTCATCTGACTCCTTTGAAGACCACCTTATTTTTTCAGGCTACCGAAAAATCCAATGTAGAACCCCGAACATCTCCACTTGTGAAGCCACCAAAGAGAAACGCTAAGACTGACGTTGATACTGATGAGACGTCTCAATCGAACGATGAGAAAAAGAAGAAGTTAAGAGAGCGTACTATTTCTCGAGCCAGTCATGAGGGTTTCACAAGTCGATTTGCCAACGAGTTTGAAGTCAAAAAGGTTATCGGCCACGGAGGATTCGGAATTGTGTTCCGTGCAAAAAGCAAGACAGATATGAATGAATACGCCGTCAAGCGTATTGCAGTCGCTGATAAGTGAGTTTGCAATCAATCATTTCTATCATTCGAGATCTTTTTTTCAGTGAGAAAGCACGGAATCGAGTTCTTCGAGAAGCAAGAGCTCTTGCAATGTTTGACCATCCGGGAATCATCAGATATTTTGTCGCTTGGGAAGAACGGCCACCAAAGGAGTATCAAGATAAAGAAGATGAGATTCTTCTCGGTAAAATGAAGGCTGAAAAGTTGGCCAAACTTCACGAAATAAAGCAGCACAAGAAGCCAACTAGCGACTTGCACAACGTCAAGTCTGCTGACACCGCATCTTTCGCGGAAACATTCGAAATGCCTCCTGTTATCGGACACACTGCTGAAGAGGAGGATAGTTGGAATGTGTCTTCAAAGCCAATGGAAGTTGGTGCTAAACGTACAACTTCAGAGAGCAAGAAAAGACTATGTGAGTTTTCAATATGCAAAGAGAATAAATATGCGTTGCTAGTGAACATAGCTGTTTTTGATCAACTGTAGACAGTTCATGAGTCTACCATCTATTATTGACATCAGAGCAGGATTTTTATGTTTTGTGAAACTATATTGAAATTATTACAGACGGGGATTCCGACAACGCAACAACTGGAGCTGACGTTTCAAGACAAACTAACTTTTCGGAAAGTGATGAAGAATCAGACACAACAGAAGATAGCAGCTCCAGTGATGCATCTTCTTCCTCATCATCATCAGATATTGATAACCAACCAGTCGTCTACTCATCAACTGGAGGAATTGTGTTTGGAGATGGCTCAGGTGACAATGACGAAGTTAAAGAAGCTGAGAAGGAGATTGCAGTGATCGATCAACAAATGTCCATTCAAAACAGAGTGAGTTTTTGCACTTTGAAATAGATCCGTAATTTTACTATTCATCATCCTTATCCTGAAATAATAAATTTTCAGGCAATGATCGTGGAGACTGAAAACCAAGAATTGGAGGTTCGGGAGCGCAATGATTCTGGAGACTGTGCATATTTGTACATTGTCATGCAATTATGTGCAGAGAAAACGCTGGAAAATTGGATCCAGAAAAACAAAACTATCGAAAGTCGTTCTTTGGTTGTCATGAAAGATTGGATAAAGCAATTGGCCAGTGGTCTCGACTACCTTCATGAAAAAGGCTACATCCACCGAGATCTCAAGCCTGGAAACGTGTTTTTCTCCCTGGAATCAAAACCCGATCATCAAATCCTCAAAATTGGAGATCTCGGTCTTGCTACCAAAACTGATGGAGCTCCAAAAATTACCATGCGTCAGGACTCCGATAGCAGTGCAAAACACACTAGAAACGTCGGAACTCGGTCATACATGTCACCGGAACAAATCAAACACGAAATGTATAGCAACAAAGTCGACATTTTTGCATTGGGACTCGTTGCGACGGAACTCATCATCCCATTTTCGACAGGAAGTGAGCGAGTGCATACTTTCGATAGTTTCCAGAAAGGAGTGCATCCACATATTTTGGATAATCATCCCGAATCGGTATTTTTCAAACGAGAACCTGCTTTTTTCAATCAAATAATTTCCAGAAAGATTTCCTTCTGCAATTGACAAGCCTTGACCCTAATGAACGTCCATCTGCCAGCCAAGTCGTTTCTCATCAATTCCTTCAATAATTGTTGTAAATATGGATTCAAGAATTTATTCATTATCTTTTCTATCGTTAAGTGATAGAAAATGTATATCATCTCATAATTGGAACATGACTTTAGTTTCTTATCATATTCAAGTTTTTTCTTTGAGTTTTAGATCTTTTAGAGAACCGTTTTTGTTTTCCTTGTGTACAGTTACATGTGTTTTGACCTTTGAGTCATATCAACTTTAACTTCAGTTATCCGGCTTTTTCTAAGCCATCCTTTCTTTCTCAACTCGGGTGTCTACCTCTTGATGTGATTTCTCGTGAATAAAAGTTTATTCAACAAAAAGCTACTTCAATAGTTAAGAAATACGGTTAGTATTTGAAAGAAAAAATTCAGGTCACATTTCAAGAAATTGTAAAGCAAGATGACAGCTTAATTATATATATAAATTTCAGAAGAAAATAGAAGACAAAAAATAAGTTTTAGAATACTCGGAACTTGAAAAAAGTACTGGGGAAGTAAAAATAAAAAAGCAATGATAAGTGGAAAAAATTATAATTATTTTGTTTCCTGAAGGGTGAATAGCAGAAATGAATGGCCTAGTTTGAAATCCAAAGTTTTGTTGTTTTGGCAGAAGAATCTACCTCCTTTCACAGTGAAATTCTCAAGGGGAGCGAACGGTTGAAATGCCTCCAATATTCCGTCAAGGTTGGGAACAGATATCATATGGCGGCAATAATTAAGGGAAGATTGAAGAAGTTTCTGAAATTTTTTGACCAGTTGAAAGAATGAAATATTATATATCAGAAAAACTAACGTCTCTGTGGGCCAACAACTTTTCAATCGTTAGATCAGCAACTCTTCCTACGAAATGACGTAAATGGATGATCTCATCCAATTTCATATCCAATGTGAGCCACCCTTCGGAAATTTTCTTCAAGCTCTTCCAGTGCACAGTACGCACTATTTGTTCCATTGGAATTCTTGATACCGTATGATTGATGTTGTGAATTTTTAACTCAGCTAGAACTCCTGGCTTGAGTTTGTTCAAAACAGACATCAACGATTCAGCATCTTTGATACAAATGAAAAGTTCTTCCACATGTAACTCTGCTTTGAGATTGTTGAATACTTCTTGAATTCCTGTATAGAATTCTCGTTTCCTATGATCAGAAACAGAGTCTTTGTCGTTATGGATGTGTAATTCACTAACTTTGACATTCTTAGAACAAATGATGTCTTTCAGGATTTCCAGTGCCGTCGGAATGGAATTTTCAGAACTGATTTTGCTTCCAATTGATTCTTGCATTCCATCAGCGCAAACTTTTCTTTTTTGTCCCAGTTTACTCGTTTCCATCACTCTGGGGTTTTGCTTCTCTATTTTCATAAGAACTGCTGCTTCGGTCAAATAGAATTCGATTTTTTGATAGGTTTTAAAATTGTTCGAAATGAACTCGGACAAGAGAGGACTTGCTTTGTGGAGACGTTTTCTGAAATGTGGTATAGTATCGATTGATGATGAAATTAAAAACTCACTGATCTTCAGTTGTTGAATCTTTTAGAATTTTTCCCACAATCTCGACCGGAATTTCTTCAAATGAAATCTTGCTCTTCTTTTCTCTACAACAGATACTTTTTGATTATATCAGGTAACATTCAAAACTTACGAATTTGAAGCTGAAGAAGATTCCAGACAGATTCTGGACTTTTTGGCGTCAGGTTCGTCTTGTTGGGTGTCTTCTGACTGATTACTGAAAGTTATTATGCTTTAAGTGATAACATTTCAAAATACACTACAATTTTTCATATGAGAAAAAAATACTGTTGGTTGATAGAATTTTCGTAAAATTACCTTTGTTCATCAAGACCAATTCTAGGTCCGTTTGTGAGCATTTCGTACAGTCTTTCTATTTCTCCGAGTGTGGTGAATGGAAACGAGTTTTTAACATGTATCAACGCGATTTCAGGTGGCAGCCCAGAGTTGAATGAATGAAGAACGCAGAGTTGTTTTTGAAACTCATCTCCCGGATCGGAAGACATCTGAAAACAAAAAATGAGTATACAAGAAGAATATTGAACTGTGAAAAGGGCATTGAGACGTTTCGGAAAGTATTGCAAATGGAGAACAAATAAAATCGATGTTCTGACTTTTTAGAAATTCGATAAACATATCTCACGATACACACGCAGAGAGAAGCTTGAAAAACAAAAATGATAAAGCTAGTAAATAGATAATGACCTCAGATTTAACATTCGAATATTAACTTTCAACAATTTTGATTATTATTGGAGAGACAGGAAGAAAGTGATTAAAAAAAGATCTCGGCGAAATGATATGCACGCGACGTGGAATCGACATATTTTTTGAGCAGCGTTCCGCATTACGGACAATGCACGCAATCTTACGAGAAGGAACAATGGAGAAAGGCGGGAAGGCTGAAAAATTTGAATAGAGAGCGCTCAGAAAGAGAAGTCCGCCAAGCGGGAAAACTCTATAAAAGTGGTTTATATGAGCAAGACACAGAATTTGAATGGAATGTTTTTTTTCTAATATTTTTGTTCATAACTTTTTGTTTCAAAAAAAAAAGCAGTAGTAGAAAATTTCAGAACGCATTTCGAAGAAGTTGAAAACGGGGAACTGTTGGATCATGTTTGTTTCTTCGTTATTTGAAACTACCTAACTTTTATAAAAAACCATACAAACTTTACAAAAATTATCTGGCGTGTTGTTAGTTTTTTTACAGCTGTCAGCAAATTATTCATGCAAACAACCCCGCGTTCAATGCGGTTTCTTTATTTGAATGTAAAGTTATAATTATGTATTTGTTCACTACTTAGACGCAAATTTTATATAACGCCATTTGCATTTTCACACGGTGTTGTTTAAAAGCAGTTATCAACACAATTCTTTGCTTCCATCACTTTCCAGTTTTTATCAGATCACACTTCGGGAAAGTGAGAAACTAGAAGACAGTTTATTTATAATTCCAAAAGAAAATAAAAGACAACAAATAAGTTTTAGAATTCTCGAAACTCAAAAAAGTACTGGGGATGTAAAAATGAAAATGTGGCCATGATAGTGAAAGAAATTATAATTATTCTGTTTCCTGAAGGTTGAATTCCAGACATGAACCGTCTATTTTGAATTCCAAAGTTTTGTTGTTTTGACAGAAGAATCTACCTCCTTTCACAGTAAAATTCTCAAGGGGAGCAAATGGTTTGAAAGCTTCCATTATTCCGTCAAGGTTCTTATTATATATACTATGGTAGCAATATTTCTGGGAAGATTGAAGAAGTTTCTGCAATTTTTTGACCATTTGAAAGAATGAGAGATTATGATTTAACAAGAACTAACGTCTCTGTGAGCTAGCAACTCCTCAATCGTTGGGTCAACAATACTTCCTACAAATTGACGCAAATGACTGATATGGTCCAACTTCAATTCTAATTCAAACCAGCTTCCGTAAACTATCTCCAAACTCTTCCAGTGCCCAGTTTGTACTATCTGCTCCATTGGCATTTTTGAACTCGAATCATTGATGTTGTCAATTTTCAACTCAACCAGAACTCCTGGCTTCAATTTGTTCAAAACAGACATCAATGATTCAGCATCTTTGATACAAATAAATAGTTCTTCCACATGTAACTCTGCTTTGAGATTGTTGAATATTTCTTGAACTCCTGTATAGAATTCTTGTTTTCTCTGATCAGAAACACCGTTTTCCTCGTGATGGATGTGTAATTCACTAATTTTGACATTCTTGAAGCGAATGGTGTCTTTGAGGATTTCAAGTGCCTTCGGTATAAGAATTTCAGAACTGATTTCGCTTTCAGTTGATTCTTGCCTTCCATCAGCGCAAAGTTTTCTTTTTTGTCCCAGTTTACTGCATCCCATCACTTTGGGGGTTTGCTTCTCTATTCTCATAAGAACTGCTGCTTCAGTCAAATAGAATTCGATTTTTTGATAGGTTTTAAAGCTGTTAGAAATGAATTCGGACAAGAGAGGACTTGCTTTGTGAAGAGTTTTTCTGAAATGTGGTATAGTATCGATTGATGATGAAATTAAAAACTCACTGATCTTCAGTTGTTGAATCTTTTAGAATTTTTCCCACAATCTCGACCGGAATTTCTTCGAATGAAATCTTGCTCTTCTTTTCTCTAGAACAGATACTTTTTGATTATATCAGGTAACATTCAAAACTCACGAGTTTGAAGCTGAAGAAGATTCCAGACAGATTCTGGACTTTTTGGCGTCAGGTTCGTGTGGTTGGGTGTCTTCTGACTGATTACTGAAAGTTATTATGCTTTAAGTGATAACATTTCAAAATACACTACAATTTTTCATATGAGAAAAAAATACTCTTGGTTCATAGAATTTTCGTAAAATTACCTTTGTTCATCAAGACCAATTCTAGGTCCGTTTGTGAGCAATTCGTACAGTCTTTCTATTTCTCCGAGTGTGGTGAATGGAAACGAGTTTTTAACATGTATCAACGCGATTTCAGGTGGCAGCCCAGAGTTGAATGAATAAAGAACGCATAGTTGTTTTTGAAGTTCATCTCCCGAATCGGAAGACATCTGAAAACAAAAAATGAGTATACAAAAAGAATATTGAACTGTGAAAAGGACATTAAAAAGTTTCGGAAAGTTTTGCAAACGTAGAACATATGAAATCGATGCTCTGACTTTTTGAAAATTAAATGAATGCGTCATACCTCACGATACATGAGCAGAGGGAAACTTAAAAAATTAAAGTGATAGAGCTAGTAAAAAGATAATTTCTTCAGATTTAACATTCGAATATTAACTTTCAACAATTTTGATTATTATTGGAGAGACAGGAAGAAAGTGATTAAAAAAAGATCTCCGCGAAATGATATGCACGCGACGTGGAATCGACATATTTTTTGAGCAGCGTTCCGCATTACGGACAATGCACGCAATCTTACGAGAAGGGACAATGGAGAAAGGCGGGAGGGCTGAAAAATTTGAATAGAAAGCGCTCAGAAAGAAAAATCCCCCAAGCGGGAAAACTCCAATCAAATGGGTTAAATGAACCAAAACCCAAAATTGGATGGAAAGGTTTTTTTCTAATATTCTTGGTCCAAACTTTTTGGTTCCAAAAAAAACAACGGGGGAAAATTTTATAACACCTTTTGTTGAAGAAGTTGTCGGTGAACTGCTGTATCATGTTGGTTGCTTCTTTGTTAGATGCTACCACCTTTTTATGATAAAACTTGCATACTTTTCACGAATTATCTGGCTCTGCAGCTTCTTTTGTACAGCTGGGTCATAGCTATTCCCTGCGCAACCCCGCGATACATGCGGTATCTTTATTTTGTATACGAGTACAAACGTGTACGTGCTCATTACTCAGCGCCCAGCCTCACATCACACCATTGGCGTTATCACACAAGGTTGTTGACGACACGACACACATCACAGATTCCATGTCGACTCTGAT
>GL379786.1:97132-161357 GCA_000143925.2 Caenorhabditis brenneri | reverse complement strand
ATTTTCAGAACACTGATTGGCATCATGTTTTCGTCTTTAAAATATGATTTCTTATCATCTCCGTTGTGGTCTAGTGGTTAGGATTTATGGCTCTCACCCATAAGGCCGGGGTTCGATTCCCCGCAACGGAATATAGTTTTTGCAAAACTAAAATATATCAAGATTTTGATTTGCACAATAGAACTCATTAATTTGTCTGCCAATAAAAACCCAAAGTTTTCAACCCTCAAATTTTTTTCTCTTCAAATTCAATTACTTTTTCAATAATCTCCAACCAGGAATAGCTTCCATTTTCTGATTGTTATTCAAAACTGACCACTTGGAAAAAAAAATGCAATTTGTAAAAAATAATTAGCTGCCCGATAGAAATACCCAGGCAATTTTCTTGTTCTTAGAGCCAAGTAAGAGAAGGAAAGAGAAAACAAATGACCGCCGGACAAGCAATAGAGACCAGCGCAAAAACTATTTCTTGAGTTATTTACTAACGCTTACATCCTAGTTCCGCTCAGCACATTTGGATATGTCTGACCAAGTTCAGTATTCTGGATTACGTAGAATTCCTTCAGCTACAAATTTGAGCGAGCAAGATGTAGATGGTAAGTGAGAGGCAAAGAGTTTCAAATATCAAATATCCCCTCTTTCTTTCATCATATTCGTTTTCATGCCCTCCAGCATTATAAGTCTGGACTGAAACGTGAATTTTGAAACATGCTGAGGCAGGATAAAAAGCGTCGGCGAAGCAGCGAATGATGAAATTTTCTAATTGAGTGTGCTCTTTTTCCATTTGGTAAGGCACAACCAAATACTCTCATCCTGGCTAATGAAACAAATTGACTTTCGTCATTCCATTTCTGTTTTCTTTTCAACATTCTGATTTTTGACGTTCTTCTATGGATGAAATATACGATGAGTATTTTGATAACGATGGTAAGAAAACCTTTCTTTTTTTTTTACTCGAAGATTTTTGGTGTTAAAAATGATCAGGTGAAAATCGACGGATTGCTTCTTTTTTTGAAATTTCATTCGCTGGGAAATATTTCCAGAAAACAGGGATATCAGAAGTGCAGAACTTCAAGAAAATTGGAAACTTTAATCAATATGTTAATCAAAGTAACTTGGTGAAAAATAATGAAAATATTCATTTTCTTAGAACTTATGTGGTTATTTTCTATTTCATCAGGTCATATACCCGTAACCAGTAATATGAAAATAAATTCATTTAGTTCTCGAGAACCTTAACTTTAGTTCTTATGAAATATTTTTCTATGGTTATAATCGGAAATGCTTGTAGGGAAAATATAAGTCATGATTGAAAACCATTTAGATGGTTTGTCAGTAAGGGTTGTTAGGTAGTAGTTAGTTTTCTTGATTATAGCTTGCCAAGTTTTACATGATATCTCACGGTTGTCAAAAACAGTGTCAAAATTTATTGTATTGATAAGCTTTCAATATTACTACTATGAGATTGTTCCCACTCCTAACAAACCTCAAATCCAGTGCGTCAAACAATTTATCAGAGATGAGCCGTGTTTCACAAACTATTCTGAGCAATGATCAAAATAAACTGACAAATTGCAATCCGGATGATTGATTGGATAATAAGTTTAATGATTTTTGATTCAGACATCGCCCGCACGGATTCGGAGGCGGAAGGTACGGTATATAAGAACTCTTATGCGTCTTTGATGAATGAGTTGCAACCAACAACATCCTTCGATGACTTCAAACAGTCCTTCAATCATCTGGCGGATATTTTTCGGACAGATCCGTAAGTGCTTTTTATACTTAATGTCATACTTGATTATGTATTCTGTCTATTTTGAAAGTAGTTTAAGAACCAAATACTGGGAAGACATGTGAGTCAAAATCCAGCTGAACGGATTATCTGGGGGCTCAAATTAGAGCAAAAGAGACAGAAGAAGATACATTTCTTGCATATGCGCTGGGTATGAACTAGCATCATCTTCTATTCTGTTGCGTATTCGTGATGACAGATGAGAGAAAAGGAGGTTGATTAAAATGCGTTTGATGAATACTGAATTTCCATTTTTATTCTCAATTCCTGTCATGCTTTCTATCTGTTTCACTCATCTGTGAGAATTGATGAGCTTCAGGACGTTTTCTTGTTCTTTGTCTTGATTAATAGTTGGTTGACAGCTTTTCATCTGGTAGGAAAAAAAAGGATTGAATAAAAAGTTCTAGATCTCTGAATTAAGAAAAATTTATGGCTAATAAAAATATCCAAACTATGTGAGAGAGCCAAAAGTTAAATTGAAAAGATGCATTGATTCTTTCTTTTTTCTTTCGGGATGGCCTCCACACACATCTTTTTTCTTCATCTTTGTTGTTAGTGTTGCTTGTCCCCCTTGGGAAGTTTCTATGAATCTGGCTTCGGTCCATTCTCTTTTCATCTGAATATCTAGCGTGCTCCATTATCTCTTGCCACCCGCCTTTTTTGGACATCTAGAATCCATTCATGTTGTCTATCCCATGCCACAATTATTATTCATTCAGGATGGCGAGTGCTAAGGATTTTTTTTTGGTTTTTTCTTTATTTCTAGGAAGCTCAGAATAAATACTGACTTGTACTATCGGGGAAACTAAAATTCTTTGGTTGGGATAGAAATTTCAAATTATTTCTAATCATTGACAGCCTCTTTATTGTATTGTTTTCTTATGTCGAAAAATAGACTAACAAAACTAAACGAAGCCTTAATAATTAGCTCAATTTTATGCTTCACTAACTATTTCTCGGATTTCTTTTTCCAAGACACTTGAGACTCTTTAATCCTCTAGGTGTCTCTTTTTATTTTCTTTTTCTGGGCCAATTCAAGAGACAATTAGCCCTACATTACTATGAAAACATTGCAAAAACGTAATGTTTTTCATTGCATTCTAGCCTGAATTCTGTTTCAGGAGCTGCTTTCAAAAAAAGCAGGCACCGGAACTGCTGTTCAATTCATAATTGCTCGCTGACTCTTTCTTATCCGTTTGGTTGTAAAGTGAAACTTTTTTTTCAACCTCCGGCAGCAAGTATCTATATCCCATTCATTTTTTGTGCCCTTTCAAAAAGTCACTTGTTTCCTTTCGACTAGAGCTTTCACTGACAAATGTGCCTTCGGATGTGCCTTCGGACACCCCAGAGGCCAATAAGGAGGAACTAGTGAGTCAAGTAGTTAAAGAAGTCGTGATAAATAATACTTTTAACTTTTTGTTTTTCATTTTTGTTGCCTTTTCGTACTGACCCAACTAGTTTCGTTTGATTTCAATGATTCTCTTGGAACTTTAATATTACTTTTCCATTCTTCGTACCCTTCCTTAATGACTTTTTCTAATATAACTAATAAAAGATGCACAATGAGGACAATCAACTTGGCGAGCTACTTGCACGTAGAAAAGCATCACCCAATGGAATTTCTCCAGCACCCAGTACGCAGCAGATTCTTGATGAAGTGTAATACTTTTTGCTCTTTTTTACAATCTGTTCAACATCTCTAGGAAGATATCATGGAAAACATGATAGCAAACAAATAATTGAGTGTATCGAAAACATATCAGTTTTGACGGATTGCGGAACCAATTGCTATCAAAAAGTCAAGGGGGATTAGAGAATAAGTGTTAGCGGATAATTGTGCGCCGATTGACTTGACTTTTATGAAAATGGGGGAAGACGTAGTCGCGCAGGTGGAACAAGAAACGGGTTGGAGAAGCAAAGTAAAAAGGAAATATGTCCATAACTATATCACTTTTTATTTGCGTTTTCTTTCCTCTTTTACCTGAGGATTTTGAACCGCCTTGCATTGTGCATTGTGCAAATAATAGAAGAAAATGAAAGACGTTTGTGGGTGTTTGCCCAAGTTTTGATTTCCATTCAATGAAAATTGGCTAAATTTTCGAACTACTCATTGCAATCTGATTTCCCACGAGCCAGTCTCTGATCACTCATGTTTTTCACGCTCCAATTTCCTCATTTTCTTAACGAGTGACTCGCTCATAAAAGTGTTCGATTGAATCGATACACACACACACGGTGATTACGCTGTATCATGTCGACGGAAACAAATAACCATACTCATCGGTCGTCTATGAAACATCGACACAAACGGCTCGAAAGTTGTCACTCGTTGCCTGCTGATTATAGAATTCCTAATAAACATGTGTAAGTGGAACGGCTAAAAATAGTTTGAGACTTTGAAAATAATTAAATAATTACACAAAAAGCATATTTTCATAGAATTCCAGTATTGAAAACAAAAACTGATAAATCATTCGATTTATTTATTTTTTATTTTGGAAAAAACAATTAATTTCAAAAAAAAAAAAATTTGAAAAAGATTAGTCTCTAAATTTTATGAGTTCCGAAAAATTGTTTACTTTTAACCCATTAGGTCTGACTTTTTCACTTAACTCAACTTCAAAACAGACAATTGAGTTTCACAATTATTTTCCACCCCTTAACGTTGAAAACGAAACGAGTGAGCTCGTCTTTTTGTCTCCTTCATTTATTCTTTCTTCGTACTCCTTTTTTTGGAGCCGGCAAACCAAAATTGGAGTTTTCTCGGGAATGTTATTGACTTCATTTTAAACTTTCTGATGAAGAAATGAGCAAACTGAGAGCGACAGTTAGGAAAACGTTGTGAGTTTATTTTTCAAAGAGTTAATTTGACACTCTTGATTTATGATCTGTTATATTACATATAAAATTGCTATAACTGAAAGGGCTATGCATTTTGAAAGTGAACTAAAATTGCTGTACTAAAGAAGAAGCATCCTATAAAAAATTGACGAAGAGAGCGAATTTTGCTCTTTTTCGCTCTTCCGTTTTCGTTACTACATTCGTCTTTTCTAAGCCATTTTTGCCTCAACGCACACGCTAGAGCTCTTCAATTTCCCGTTTTCCTGAGAAAATGGGAGAAAGAAATCTTCGAAAAAAAGCACACGCGATGAGGTAGGTTTTATCAGATTACTGGTGAGACTGGAGTGGTGCTGTGTTCTTGGGTAACATTAGTTCCTTGTTCCTGTTAGGCTGAACAATAATCTTTGTGGTTTTCAGTGCTCGAATGCAGTACGGTGAGAAGAAAAACATCAAGTTCAAACTTCAGCAATGGTTCATAGAAAATCCACGAATCAGTAAGTTTTAATTTGAGAACAAGAAGCTCACAGGAAAAGTATTTCAGGTGCTCGAATCCGATCTCTGAACGTAATAATCAAACTTCTAACATGTGTATTATACTGTATTCGTGTGGTGAATGATGAGCGGTCTTACCCAGAGGAATTTCCAGAGGAAACTGGAGAGAAGAAAATCACATATTAGTGAGTTTGAAAACCGAAATTCTGAATGCTATGAAACGTTTTCAGCCGGTATTTATTATGGGTCGATTTCGATTTCAAGATCTGGTTTTTGCAAACCATGTTCGCATGTATCAGTATGGTCTATACAATTTTGGTGTTCTATCTCAGCTATTCGGTAAAGATCCAAACTTCAAGTACTATCTGTGTTTCTTTGTTTCAGGGAAGTGTAGTCAGATTACTCATCAACATACATTTTCTCTTAGAACTCATTACCAGTTTTCCGTTCATTATATCTGTAAGTCATCCTGCTTTTTTGAATATTCAAACCTTCATTTTCCAGATTTTCATTCCAAGCTTGACCTACCTCTATGTCCCCGTATTTCTTAATTGCTGGCTTGCCAAGGGTGCTCTACAAGCGATGATGGTCAGTTATTCCAAATATAACTTCAACTTGTATTGATGACTTTCAGAATGATCTCAATAGAACATCTTTCATTAGCTCATCTGCCCTATTTCGTCAACTTGTTCTATTGTTCTCCGTACTGGCTTGTCTTATCTTTACCGGAATGTGCAGTATCGAACACTTACAAAGAGCTCGTGGAAAGCGGATTGATCTCTTCACGTCTTTCTATTTCACTATGGTCACATTTTCAACTGTCGGATATGGAGATTGGTTTCCGGACTATTGGGCATCTCAACTCTGTGTCGTCATTCTGATTTGCGTAGCTTTGGGATTGATTCCAAAACAATTGGATGAACTCGGTCAGACATGGTCTGAACGCCAGAAGTCTGGGACTGATTTCAGTAGTTGGAATGGTACTGAATCTCATGTTGTTGTCACAATCACAACTTTGGAAGTTGAATTCATACGAGACTTTTTGGAGGAGTTCTATGCACACTCCGAAAACCAGGTTGCTATTCTAAGACCTACTTCCTGTTGGAAAGTTGTTTTTTTTTCAGAGAATTCAAGTTGTTTTGCTCTCTCCAGCTGAGTTAGACAACCAAACCCGTATGTTGTTGAAGATACCCCTGTGGAATAATCGAGTCCATTACGTTCGGGGAAGTTCTTTGAGAGACGAAGACTTGGAAAGGTTTTGTTTTGTTTTATTTTGTCTTTTTCTGACAAAACGGAAGTTACAGAGCAAAAGTTACATCTGCCAAAGCATGCTTCATTCTTTCGGCAAGACATGTGAACAGAAAAGTGGCCACGGATGAGCACACAGTTCTTCGGTCATGGGCCATCAAGGATTTCGCTCCAAACATCAGGCAATACGTCCAGATTTTCCGAGCAGAAACCAAAATGCATATTGAGCATGCTGGTTTGTAAATCTTTTTGAATCATATTCATTTATCAAATGAATTGTTCCAGAAGTTTTGATTTGTGAAGATGAGTTCAAGTATGCACTTCTTGCCAACAACTGTATCTGCCCTGGAATCTCCACGTTCATCACTTTGTTAATGCATACTTCTCGCGGAGAGTAAGAATGCAAATTTATTTTTAAAAAAGTTGAAAATCATTTAATATTTTTGCAGAGAAGGACAAAAATCCACAGAACCATGGCATAAAGTTTATGGATTTCACTCTGGAAACGAGATGTACCAGATTCGTGTTCAAGACAGCAAATTCTTTGGAGAATATGTTGGAAAATCATTCAGCAGCACCAGTTTTCATGCGCATAAAGAGTAATTGAAAAAAAACAGAGTTGAAACAAAAAACTGATTCTATTTCAGATATGGAATTGGTCTCATTGCTGTTGCACCCGATGGAGACACCACCAAAATGAAACTTAACCCTGGACCCTCTCATACTATTCAGCCAACCGACACTGTTTATTATATGGGATTGACAAGTGAAGAATCTCTGACAGACTTCCGTAAAGGGATTCAAAGCCAGCAGAAAAGGGCTAATGTTGCTTCAACTATCGCTAATGTCGGATCTGTGGCTGTTGATATGCCGAGAACTGACAAAGTCGATTTGGGAACCAGAAAGAAAAAGAAAAGGAAGGAAAGAGCAGCGGATGAGATTCATCTTATCGAAGTTGGAGAGCATGTTCAGTCAAGCCGTCGCCCATCTATTGCAATGGTCACAGAAGGAAAAATTGACAGTTCGTCGGACTCGGATCAAGAAGAGACTTGTGATAAATGCAGAGGACCATGCATTCAACACAAGTTACAAAGAACATACCCTCAAGTTAGAACATATATTGGAACATCTAACACAGTGTGCCATATGATGAGAGAAAAACGAGCTCTCTGCTGTTTGAAACTGAATGAAAAATGCGAACATAAGAATGCCGTATCCGCTCATGAGTATAACTGGAGAAACCGACCAATTATTCTCGCAGCTGACCGTACTAGCAGTGGAATGTACAATTTGGTCATTCCACTGAGAGCTTACTATCGTCCAGTTCATGATCTTCATCCTATCATTATCCTACTGGAGTTGGAAGAACAAGACTCTTTGAATGACGCCTTCCTCGACGCTATTTCTTATTTTCCAGATGTGTACTGGATGAAAGGAAAAATTGGAAAGTGAGTGATATAATTTTTCGTTCAAATCTCTATTTCTGAACAAAATTTCAGTTTGGACTGCCTTCTCACAGCTGGTGTGAGCAGTGCTGAACATGTGGTTGTTGTCAAAGAGACTGCTGTGATTGCAGAAGAACACACTGCTGACTGTAACACTATTATCACAGTTCAGAAGATCCACAGAATGTTCCCACGTCTTCGGATGATTACTGAGCTCACACACGCTTCGAACATGCGTTTCGTGCAATTCAACCCTCACAATGCTTATTCTCTCGCTCAGTCGAGATTTGAGAAGAAGGAAAGAAAACGAGGATCTCATATGCCATTTATGTTCCGTCTTCCATTTGCACAAGGAGGAGTATTCAGTGCTAATATGTTGGATAGACTGCTCTATCAAGCAATCATCAAACCATTTGTGGTAGACTTGGTGCGATTGTTGCTTGGAATTGACCAACAAAAAGATGGTGGATATTTGACATCGGTAACAAACTTGATTTTTTTATAATTGAAGATTTTTTTTATTCAGTTTGTTATAACATCCGATGACTTATGGATTCGCAATTACGGACGCTTATACCAAAAACTCTGCTCGTCGGTTGCTGACATCCCGATCGGAATCTTCAGAACCAAGAAAATGGACACCAAAACTGTAATAATTTTTTTCTCATACCGAAGTTTTTTTCACTAATGACTACTTCCAGGTTTCTTTGGACCTTCAAGAGCAATGCAAAGACTTTGAATCAACGGAAATGAGTAGGAACAAAGATATGTATGACCATGTCAAGAATCGAATGAAACTACTCAACATCAAAGATTCACACACGTGTAAGTTTTCATTCTGTTTTTCAAAACACTAATTACCATCTCATGAAACTTTCTAGTCAATTGGAGATTTGGTGCAAGGTGCAGATCATCAGGTAAAAGCCAAGAGTGGTGTGAATAAAGCAGAAAATGTTGAATAGACTTACTGACTTTCTTTTATTTTCATTTTACTACACTGAGGTTTTTCTTAAGTTCACTTCTAATTGCTTCAGCGTGTTCTAAATTTGTGTAGGGCCCACAAAAATATGTTAATTTTCAGTACTCGAGGGTAGTGATGAGAAATCCTTGATTTCTTATGTCATCATCAATCCGGCTCAAGATTTAGAATTGGAATCTGGGGATATTGTGTAAGTTCATCGCCGATTGGATGATTGAAGTTTCTCATAAATGTATTTTCAGATATGTGATCAGGAGTCCAATCCGGAAAGATGCTACCAATGCCCGTATCAATCCAAGACGAGGACTTCGTCGCAGCAAGAATGTCAGTGAAACTATGGATTCTGCTAATAATCAAGTGCCAACAATTGTCGTCGATGAGAATAACTTGTAATCATTTTTTTACCGTACAACGATTGAGATTTGCATCATATTTTTCAATGTATATAAAAGCATTTATTTGGGGTTTCGAGTGTAAAAATGAAAATTTTGTTTTCACACAAACAGTCGGATCAGATGCTGAGAGTTTGCAGGACATCCGGTAACAGGGCACCTAAAAATTTAAATAATTATAACATTTTTTCATTAGTCTTAAACTCACTTTTGATAAGTGTTCACGTACTGGTTGATGCATGTATAGCAGAACACGTAACCAGAAACGAATAAAGCAGTGTCATTTACCCTCTTTTTCAAACAAATTGGACATTTGTTGGTGTCGAGGCTTAGGATTTCACTTTCCTTGAGTATCTGGAATCAATAAATAAAGTTTCATAGAAACTAATCTTAGGAGGTACCATTTTGTGTGGTGGAGATGGAACTGCACCGGCAAGTCCGGTTTTCGTCAGGCTGGTCAGATCAGTGTTGTACATGTAATCCAAGAATTGGACAAAAAAGAGTCCATAAGCAAAAAGCCTTGACATAATTCCAGGAAGACCGAGGAAGAATCGCCAAATACGATTGAAAAATCTGAAATTAAGTTTTAGATGCTATTTTCATGATTCATGATTTGAGCTTACCCAGATTGTAGATGCAATGGTACTGCGTTGAATGCATCCAAATCTTCTGGAGTCAAATGTTTTAGAATAACTCCAGAGAAATACAACCAAGGAGAGTGGATTGAGCTGCGATTGAGGATATAGGCCAATTGCAAAACGGTTTTGATGGCTTTCAGTACAGTTTTAATGTATGGCCAGATCACAACAAACATTTTTTGACATTTGGATTTGACATCCTGAAAATAATTTATTTTGGTGAAAAATTACCAACACATCATAAGAAAAGTTGGAAACTTTACAACTAACCTTAATAGACGCCCAACTTCTGATTTCATAAATCTCCTTGAGTTGTTCATGAAGTTTATTCAATTTATCCTCTACGTACGGGTAACCAACTAATGTGAGAAGTGATAGAATACGCTCTCTTCCGTCATTTGGAGGAGATCCAGTTTTCGAGACTACTCTTTTCATGGAGTAGAAATTTTCAGTGAATGAAGCTCCTGGAATTTGAAGCTTAGAAACACATAAAGTTGATTTTCACTCACCATAGTTTTTCAAATAATGGTTTTGCAGGAGTAAATCAAAAAGGAGGTAGTATTCGTCAAAGTTCCTGTGTACAGAGACGAATGTTTTGGGTTTGAAGTATGCCAAATACTGAAAAAATTTTTGGTTTGGTTTGAATTGGGAGAAAAAAAATAACAGTAAATACCTTGACAAGATGTTGTAAAGCTGGTTTGATGGATGTCGCCAAATTTTCCTGAGCAATGATATCGAATACTGATGGTTGTTTTTCATCCGTAATCGGAGTAATTGAAGAAGCAAGTTGGGAAGCACGAATTGTGGTACTCATTGTTCCTGAAATATTTTCCCTTAGAACAACTCACAGTAACAAAATAAAAAAAAGAGTGAACAGGTTAGCTAGACTATAAAACTGATAAAAGACAAATGCATCGATTGCCGGAGAGAGGGCACGCCGTGTATCATACTACGTCGTAGTGCGGTCTTGTCTTATCGTGATTAGATAGTAGTGGGAGTGTATGCTGACCTTCCCATCTGACAAGTAAATCTACTGTCTTGGATATAATTTGTAAGTGAAATTCAAAACATTCGGTTCAAGTGGATTTCTAACAAAATGTTCATTTTTTTTCTCATAGAATGTTCAATCAAGAGCAGAAATGATAAAATCAAAATTCAATTCGCAGTTCTCGGTCGTATATCAATTATAGTTTACTCTGCATTTTGCCTCATCACTGTTACTGGAACTGCACGTTTTTTCTTATCAAGTCTCATTCATTCGGCATGAAACAAACAGACTTAACGGAAAATGCTTCGGTATATTTATTCAAATAGGAACCGCAAAAAAAGAAATCATCACATAACTGATGGGTCATATCAGCAAGAATTAAGAATTAGCAAAAAACTGAAAAGTGATAAAAACAACTGAAGATCAAGTTCGAGGAAATATTGGAAATGCAAAAATGGCACTGAAAAAGAAAACTGTGCGTAATTTTGAGCGACTCAGTTGGGTAGATGGTGAAAATGGATGAGAGGACTGGGAAAATGAAGAGAATAATTGGGAAATAGTACTCGTAGCAATTTCAAGCAAATGGGTAAAGAACGATGAAATTCAAAAATGAGACGATATAAATACATGCATTGTAGAATTAAGTAGTTTTGTGGAAATGGTGGAAAAATAATACACTTGTGCAAACAGATTTGTAGAAAAGGTCTTCACCGATAGTTACGTTGGTAATCGTCTGTGTAGGTGTAGTTGGCGTATCCACTGAAACAATAATATAGTCTTTGAAAATGACAGTAGACGGAATTCGTGTAGAGAGAATTATAGGCGAGTACCGTATATTAAAAAAAAACTTACGGTTTAGGCCTGGTATCGTATGTGTCTGTGATGAAGGAGGACATATGATGTGTCTCCGATGGTGGTTCCACAATACTGAAACAAATTCAAATTCAGATGCCTAAAATTCAAATTTGACTCACTATTTTGGGAAAGCGTGCATTTTTGAATACAACCCGATCAATGAGTTGGAGATTACAACTATTGGAACCAGAAGAACCAAACATATCAACATACACATCCAAGTACCATTCTGAAAATTCGCATATATTTCACTGTTCCCTCTGTTTTCAGTTATCATACATATGGGTCAATTGTGTAGGAACAAATTGCAGCCGTTGTTTGTCTGCCAATTTGTGTCAACGGTTGGCATGACGTGACCTCACTTTCCATCTGAAGTCAACCAATTACGGAACAATGCATTTGTGCTTTTTTTTGTTACCTGATTCTTGACATGAGTGATGTATTGGTCGATATTGTTCACCATTTGTTGGAATTCTTCTTTGGCAGCGCGCCCAAAGTGTTCTTTCATGTTTTCAGACAACAAGGCCTGCGCGTGCTGTAGTTTTACAAGGAGAGAAGATACTGGAACTTGTAATTGAGCCAACCTTAAATTATCATTATGAAAAACTTGAGAGAAAATACCAAGATTACTTTTCATCCAAAGAGGTAATGTTGGAATACAAGGCTTCAAGTCTGCTTCTCAGCGGTTTTGCAAACTGTGCTTCTAACTCTTTGATTTGCTCAAGAACCAATGTCACAGCTTTTGGTCTTCCTGAATTTACATCCAACGAATCTTCAAATTCTCGAGTTTTGGAGACCAGATCAAGTTCATCCATAGCATGTTTGATCTGAGAAGTCAATAGTGTTTGATTATTAATTTCAATATTTAAGTTACCGCGTTGAGTCCTTGTTGGCTAACTTTTGACACATTTACAGCAGCAAGTTTCTCTAAATCTTTGAGTTCACTTCTCGAAATAAACGAGTCGAGAGGTCGGATTTCTGGCATGTTTTCCATCGTTGTTCTCAAGAAAATTTGCAACTGGTTGTAGGCATCTTTCTCAAAGTCCTGAAACGGAATTTCTCGTCACAAAATCATTTCTAAAAATATGTACCTGCAACTTGTTCAAATGATACTTCTTGTCAAAGTCAAAGAAATTGTACAATGTTTCATTTCTTGAACATGCTCTGATAACTTCTGCTGGTGTTTTTGATTGCAAAGTAACTTCAATATCATTCTCTGGAGTGTGATTTGCTTTCCAAATGTTGATATATCTCTCAGCAAGCTGTAAAGATGGAAAAGTTCAGATTTGACAGAGGGCAAAGATTTAGAGACCGATAGAGAGTCCGGATGGCTCAAGGGATTTCGCATAGGCTGGCACACAAGATTGGAGAAGTTCCCGATAGAAAACATGAGGACAGCAGTTCCAACAGCCAAAAAGATAAAGATAAGAAGAAAAGCCCAGATTCCACTGTAAAAAATATGAAATTTTGAAAAGTATCGGAAATTATCTCACAATGAATAGAATTTTCCTCCAGTACTTCTGACACAACAGTCATCGTTGTAATATGTCGGCCGTCGTCCACAAATTCCGTACAGCACTCCGAATAAGAAAATGAGAGCCAGAAGAATGAACAAACTTGTGACAACCAAAGATACGTACCAACTGAACACATTTTTTGAAATAAAACATTTTGACTCATTAAAGTGTACCTGTACTGAATGTATTGGATGGTTGGAGTCTTTTTTGGATCAGAAACATAGGAAACTGTGTTGTACAATCCTTCAAATGTAACTTTCCTAAGCTGAGTTGAGATTGTTTCAGCCACAAGGAACAAATCATCTCCAATTTGCTTCAACATATTTTGAGCAGCTGAAACAAAAACTCTAATCTTAAAATCCCTTTTCATGGTCTTACAATGTGTTTCTCTGTCAATTTCATGTTGTATTCTGTTTTCCAACTGCTCGAATTGAGCATTTGAAGCCGCAAGTACTTGAGTGATGTTCGCATTGACAATTTCCGACAACCCATTTTCTGTGGCATTCGGAAGGAATTTCTGAATAGTAAAGACATTTTAGTAAGTCCCTCTCATTTGGAAAGACTTACTTGGTCAATCTTGAATTGAGTGACAGCGAGACTTTCAAGAAGTCGTTCGGCTTTTGCACACATACTTCTCACTGGCTCAAGCTCATTTTCAAGGCACTTGACGAGCTCTTCATTAGCAGTGTTCCTTAATCGTGAGAACTCGGCCTATAATATGAAGATTTCCCATGAGAGAATAAGATTAAAAATGCATACCTCAAAACGTGATCCTTCCTCGTTTAGGAATCTGACCTTTCCATGAACCGACTCAAGTCCATCGTGCATCTCTTGCGCCACTAAATTCCATCAGGTTTTAGAAAAAACTTAATTACTATGAGAGTGACCTCACCTTTGCTAACGTTCATAAAAACGTCAATGACATGCGCGCCAGTCAGTTTTTTGACACGATCCACCACATTATGTCCGGCAGTTGACAGTTGTTTGGTAATGGTGGAGTTGAGAACTTGGTAGTCGTCAATTAGGAGTTTTCGAATTTTCTGAAGATAAGGAACTTCAATGGAAGCATCAAATTGATCAAGTTACCATGTCACTATCACGCTTGTAGGATTGAAGATCATCGATACATTGGTTCATTCGGTTTGGGAGTTTGTCCAATCCAATTTGAGCATATTGGCTTGTCATCAGAAGTGTGAATGCAACAAATCTGAAAAGGATTTTTCGATTGTACTCAAATTTTCAGAATTGGGTTTCTCGAGTAGTTTCCAAAGCTATCTTTCACACGGTTGGTAGCGTTCAAACTTCTAAAAAATAACTCACGCATTAGCACTAACAAGTGCAAAAAGAACAAGATTGCACATGCTTCGTTTACATCCATCATATCTTGCATCAGTATTTTGTTTTTTTGATGATCGAGTGCATATACAAACGCAAAACCTGAATAGACTAAAGTCTTATCAATATCTCTATTCCTCCAAATCCTACTTGTAAAAAATATAGAAGATCACAAACAAAACACTGACTGCCACCAGACCAGCACTTATCGCTATCCATCCTTTTTGCCACTCGATCCACTGAAAAAAAAAACAGTTACGTTTATCCTCGTCATCCTTTTTTGGATGTTCCATTTTCGGCTTGTTGAAAAAGTGCTCTCAGGTAGTCAACAAAATAGTTTCTTTGCTTTTCGCTTTTTCGTGCTCACCGGCTACCCTAAACCTAAATCAATTCACCGAGGATCGCACATTGTGTAAAATGCAAACATTTTGCCCCCCGCTCCATTTTTGTCGAATTGAGATCAAATTGTAAGAATGTGATGCTCCCCAATAAAACAAATTGAATGGAAAGGGTAAAGAAACCGATAAGATCTTTTGAATAGTTCCCTTTTTTGTTCTTGTATTACGAAACAGATGGTAGATTGGAAATGAGATTAAATTGACAAAACCTATGTCATGCGCATTTACCAGTTTTTTTTCAAAAGTTTAACTGATCAATTTTAAAAAAATTGAAATTTTTCGAAAACATGTGGTTATACCACTGTGTCCGGAATTCCTGGAATTTCCTAGATTCTATTTTTTCAAAAACACTTTCTCTTCGTGCAATATGGAATTGATGCAAAAATTAGATGTTGTCTGCATCAGAGCACTATAGTTCCGTTGTCAAATTCAAATTTCCCTTTTTTCTGAGTCTCCCTAAACAAAACGTGAATCCTATATATACATATTCTTGTAATTCTTGCCAACACTTTGAACAATTCAATTCTTTTTCTCCCGGTCTTAGCGCCGCTCTCACGCATGAATCTAAGGTTTTGCGAAACATGCGTAATCTGATACTTTGTCTCCGATTGAATAGCTGAACGCTTAGCGGCATGATGGAAGAAAAGAGCTATACACGCCTGCTGACCACTACCACGCTTTCCAGTTCCGAGCTCTTTTATTTACACTTGTGACAAATCGGAGAAGGCCCTTTTTGCGTCGGCCACATGTTTTTACAGGAAGAGTTTCTCTGTCTTTATATCTTTCACGCGGGAAAAGTTTGAGTGATTCATCCGACTGGAAGGTGATGATTGAGGAGCCAATTGGATCTTATGAATCATTTATTGGTTCTAGCGGTGGTCACCGGAATAGAGTCTGGACGAGATGAGCGATTGGAAAAGAGCACATGAAAGCACAAAGTATTCTTTCATAACATTTCTAGGTTAGACTATATCCTATTCATCCCATTCAACATCAACACTTTCCTCTAATCCGTTAATGTTACATTCACCTTTTGAACACCATTTTATGCGTCATAAAACTGAATGTTCTACGCTTACAACCTGAACCTAGAAAAGAAACCCGATTTCCTCGAACGGTCCATAACGCATCAATAAGGTGATATATCCATAAATCGACTTTCTCTTTACCTCCGCCCAAACTTTTTATGACGACTTGCCCCGTTCATCAAGTTCTCCCTTTTCTCCTTCACAGGATGTACTAAACATAATTCCATTTTCGGCATAGGCGAAAGGAATTCCGCCTTTTTCGTTCATTCCCAAATCCTATTATCATATGCATACAAACTTTGGCGCGGCTAAAATGGAGGGTCGCAGTTCGTAATCAAGTTTTGTGGAAAGCAGTTAGGGTACGGGTCACTTACGTTAAGCGTGTTGGTCAGAAGGATTTAGGTACGCGCGGAAAGAAAGAAGAGCCACAAGAAGGAGCATCACGAGTGTAAGAAATAAAACAATGGACGCTTCAATTGTGTCCGATACCTACTTGAATCCCTTTCTTACCTGCCAATACTTTTTCTCCACGGATGATTGAAGTTCATCAATATCTCCTGTCAACGCTTGGTCGCTCAGCAGTTCTGAAACAAAAATTCCACTTCGTTTCAATTTTAAGGTTTCGAGAATTTTTGAATCTCTTTTTGTTCGATACTGAGAATTCAAGAACATTTTCTCAATATGCCTGTGTTTTTTTTCTAGGTAACCCGTTAGTCATAACTATTGTGTCCTGTTGCCAATAGAATTAGTCGGCACTTGAAATTCTTTCTCCCAATTGTTAGGTTGAGTGTCGATGCAATACACAAAAATGTGTCAATGTCAGTGTCGAAACCGGAATATATGGGTGGAATAGATCGAGAGGTCGGTAAAAATTGTGTCTCGAGAAAAATAAAGGGTGGTGGTCAACTCGAGTACATACTGCTTCTCGCATTTCATCTCACATTAAGATAAATTACTTTTTTGACAGAATACGTTATGTGTCCCTTTTCTCATTCGAAACTGAATGTACTTTTGATAAATTCAAATTTCAAAGGAATGTTGGGTGGTTGGCGAAATATCTGCGTGTTCGAGGAGTGCGCCAAGGCGCTTTTGGGGTTTGTCTCAAGTGTTTGCTGAGTTGATTCGCGAAGATACTAATCGACGCAGACACGACGGCGGATTACCTCATTTGTACATAAATCGTGGGAGGCTTCTCATACTTGCTAGTTTTATTACATTTTTGCAAAACAGAACAAAAAAAACGGGAACTTCTATTTTTGATCGTTCTCCGAGGGAGAGTTCATCATATAAATACATCTCAAGGGACTAACGTTAAAATCTTCTATTTTCTCGATTTACTGTATCAAAGTGGGAACAGATGAAGCGGAACATGGCCGGACAGAGGATAATCCTGGCTAGTTTTTCTTCATGATCCACTTCTGCATCTATTTTCCTCTCGATTTGGTTCGCAGTACTAATGCGAAATCTAATGCAAAAAAAGTAATGTAAAACAGATGTCGTAAAAGAAAATTTCGAAATTTGTCTAATAAGAAACACTACTAAAATGAGTCATTTCTTTTGAACAGATAACGGACTAACCTTGATGTGGGAATGGAGATGAGATAAGTGTGATGAATTGGTCGATGGTACTGTAGTAGAAGCTAAGGACGACGTCAGCTTTCCTACCATTCCGATCTTCCATAAAACTTCCACATTTGTACTGTTCCGCTGATTTGTAGGGTGCAAAAACCAAATCACCCAAACTTGAGCCGGCACATATTGCCAGATAAATGAATATTGTAGGATTCATAATAGGTTCAAATTGTAGAATATTTGATCATAAACGTCCTAGAATATGATATGCATTATGATCCGCAGGGGGTAATAAGGCGTCGGAGTGTTGATATGAAACAATGAGGTAGCAACAATAAGCGATGATGAAAAACTTTCGCCCTCCTCGTCCTTCTAGCAGCTTCAGAATCAGAACAGGCAGTCGAATGGTCAGACAGGCAGACAGTCACACAGGCCCATGAGAAGAAAACGGGTGAGCGGACGAGAGAAGGAGGAGGAGGGAACGAGCGGATGAGGGCGGGCGGGCGGCCCGACCTTGCGGACACGGAGTGCGCGGAAAAGAGAGGCGGAGGACTGACTTGTTGCTCCAAGAGAAAGAAGGGATGAGCAACGCAAAAAATAGGCCAAGAAATGGGAAAGAGATAGAATGAAGCGGCGGCTACTTGTTAACGAAATTGGTGAACAATAGAGATAAAAGTGTCGTCTTTTATGGGAATGGGATGTGAAAAAAGTGCATCAAACAAATGCTTTTTTGCAGAAGGGAGCCTTTTGTTAGAAAAAAGGATATTCCGGCTGAACTGCACTTAGGAATAGGACGTTATTCTTCAAAAAGAAAACGAAGCTCGGAATTCCAAAAAATTGGGAAACTAGGAAAAGTTGACTCAAAACTTCACTCAAATAGCAAGTTCTGAAAAAAAAAAAATGAATTTTGAGCCGCTGAAGTTTAATGATATGTTTTAACACAAACAATCAATTCACAATTTTTAATATTGAAATGACTCGCTTTTTTTTAAATAAGTTTCAGATTCAGTTCTCATTTCCAAAAATGATGGAAAAACATTGGCTAGGGTCCACACAAACACTCTGAAAAATGTTCATGCGATGATTCGGTTTGCAACTGACACACACTGTTTTGGATCTCACTCTTTCATCTTTCATTTTTATCCGGATTAGTCAGAGGTGAAAAACGTCTAAAGTCATGTCACATTTCGAAAAAAAAGTTGTGAAAAGAGAAAGGATAAAAATGGATGATTCCTCGATTCAATGAAAAAAAAATAATACCCTTGACGTAGGCGTAATAGGATGTTCTACTTTCGAGTGGTCCAATAATCATCTCATTTTTTTTCGTAGTAACGTGAAGGGAATATATTATTTTTTGTCATGGCGGATAAAAGTAATACGGCGAGCAACAAAACTTAGGTCTAGGCTATTTTTATTTTTTACGACGCGAAAGGAACACAAATAGAATTTGCCTATTTTTTCCTCAATTTCCATTCTCTAGAATTTCCATCAGACCTTTCTTCATGGAATTTCTTTGACTTGTAAATAGAAATTCTGAAAGTTATAGCTAGAATGGGGGTCTTATTGAACCTTTGTGTTAAGTAAAAAGAAAAACCTAATTACAAAAAAGAGAGAAAGAAAAATTGTAATTAGGTAAGGACGAAAAAAGAGTAGAGTTTTTCCTGGAAAACGTGTTGATGTACATATGTGGTAGTGTCGTGTTGCGGTTTTTGTAAATGAGAAGATGAAAACGGCTTGACGTGATCGGTTAACCTCTATCTCTAAAGAGGGAGCGGTTACCCATTCATCTTTATGTAACGATATAGGCCAACAAGAGGAAGTTTTACTGATTTGGTGGTTTCCGGTGGGAGAAAAAATTGGATGCATGTTCAATTTGGAAGTACCACTTAACTTTTTTTTGTAATAAGGCTTTCCAAAACTATTCTGATTTTCACAATTCAAGAATTGAAAATCTCAATTGTATTCATCGGAGAAAACAATAACAGATTCTTCATTGACCTCCAGGGGTTGAAAATCAAAGGGTCATTTTCATGTTTTTACGGAAAACATTGTTTCAAAAAACCTGAATTTTGCTGACAAAGCCAATAAAACACTGACTGTCCACCATCAATAGATGCAGGTGAATATATATCAACATAACCTCACCATAAGACAGTGTAACAATTATTAATAAAAAGAGCAGGTTATGTTTGATTAGGTCAGTTGCAGTGCAACACGAGAACGTCACCCAGCACAACCATCTGTTCGATTCGTCTCACCTTTTGAAGTAACATGAACCTCATAAAATATTACAATGAACTGAAACTAATCGACTTTGAAAACGAGGTGGAACGAATTATGAGTAACAGAATAACCACTTGTGACATTTGCCTTACTATCATTGAAGGTTATTCGAACAACGGAATCTGACGGCAACAGACGGAAGGAAAATTGTGGCTAATAGGAAAGAATAATGAAATAAATTGACCGATTCTGGTAGAGACAACTGCCATGGCAGACATCTTCCGATGGATTTTCTATTAGCAAGTTTTGCCGCGATTAGCCTCACTTTTGAACACGAATTGGGCAGTGTTACTTTAAAGATGAATCGACTAAGTTTAAGAATAGAATAAGAAAGAAAACGAAGAGTGAAGAATAGAACGAAAACTGTTTTTCTGTAAAGGTAACAAAACAAATTCTCCCTTACAGTTTCTATTGTAGTGAAACTAAGAAACAAAAAAAGATTCTTATCTTGTACTTTTTCTTGAAATTCTTTATGGGAGAAATGCATGTTTTCAAGTCAGAGAAAAACCACTGGGGAAGTAAAATTCGAACAATAAATTCTAAAAAAAAGAGAACATGTGGTTTGTAGCCATAAATTACGTCTTCGTTTAAAATCAACACATTGTATAAACAAAACTTGAACCAAAGCTTAACAGATTCCAGCGTTCCTCTTTAGTTGTCAACGAGCTGAAAAAACTATATGGAGTAAGTTCCGCTGTTTCCTTATGTTCTTTTTTTTGAACTCTTCTGACCTGAAAAGTTCCAATATAATGATTATCTGTTATAGTACATGTATGTAGTCTTCTTTCATCCTAATACTTTTCTTGGTCAAATAACAACTGTTGTACATCTGTTTTAGGTTCCAGGCTCTATAGCAAACCAAACATTATTTGTGTCCGGCTCCCTTCTCGGATTCTTTACAAGGCAATAAGATATCTTCCACATGTCATACTCGTTTCCTCGTCACAATTCTCTTCTTCTGCGGAAAGCTCCAAAACTAGCATAGGTTATACGAGAAGAAGTACTTTCAAGTTTTATAGTGCAAATTATTGCATTAATCAGGGTTTGAGTCTCAAATGATCAGCGTGTTATTAGTCCTTAAGTAATCAAAACATGAGACACTCAGAGCATGTTATTAACTTCTTTTTACATTTCAAGTTATTGCACTATTGCGGTGCTACTTGTTAAAAACAAAATGAGCGAAACTGCTTCTTCAGTTTTTTTCAATCACTTTTTGTTACAATGACTTTGATGAGTAATAGGTTAGATTAAGTTTGGTTAACCAGGGAAAATTTTCATTTTGATATGAAGGATTTCCACGTATTAAGTAAAATTGGGCAAACTTCCTTAAAACTTTTACAACAGAGAAACACGGCAGACGCTTGATATGAAAAGTCGTAAGCTTTTCAATTCGTCTTTTTGAATTTATTTAACTTGTACCGACGTTTTTGAAAAGTGCCTAGTCTACTCTTTTACTTTGAGTGAATGAAAGTGATAGTTTCATTTCTTACTAGCTAATCTTCTTTATGATCTAAACGTATACAAATGAAATTGACCTTTTTTGCATTCAAAATTTGGAACGCAGCCTATTTATTGCGGAACTATGTCGATCAATCCTGACCTAGTAGTGTTTTGTATTTGAAAATTTGATCAAAACTTCTTTATTGAACGCATTTCTCCCTGGAACATGAGAAGAGAGAATAACATTTTTCTCAAATATTGGTAAGTTCAATTTCCCAAGTTCACAACATCATTTCCATGAACCTGTTCTTCCAATTGCTTAGTCAGCTTTCGAAATGTGAGAGTAACTTTATTTTTATGTTGCCATGAAATTCATACGAAAATGTAAATCAAAAATTTTACTGATATTCAAAACGTATTACCACAACATTTTCTGTATTATGTCGGTCAAACTGAATAATTTTTCATCCCTACTCAAACTGTTTTTGATTAATCCTTAAGAAAATTCTCTTCCAATTCAACACCAAGAGGTCTGATCTGTTAGCATCCGTTTTTTTTTCTCTCACACTTCTGATCGGAAAACCAACACATTGGATGGTGGGTGGGGGAAGGGCAGTGAGGGTCCGACACGTTTTTATTTCCGTGCTCCGTGGAATCGGAGGACACATCGAAATGTGTATTACAACACGATCAGGGCTTCTGCGTAGCTCTTCTCGAAATAAAAGATCAGAGTAACATGAGAGATTGTTAAAATCGAAGAGGCGATATCCCATTCACCCGAGCTCTGATGTCTCTGATGTCCATTTCTACTACGGCTTATTGTACTATTTTTCAACGAGCCAGAAGAACCAACTGACTCCACCAGCGTCTCGCCATTTCTTTTGATTCTCCCGTGCGCCTCCTCCACTTTTTTGATGCTTCTTCAATACATGCTGTCTGATCGCATCCAAACACTTGCAAATCAAATCTCGGCAACCCCCGCAATGTGACAGAGCCCAGTCCATTCCCATTTTTCATCCCGCTCCAGAACCTTATTTCTTTGCCTTTTCTTGCGTCTAGACCCATTCTTATACATTTCCCATTTCTGTCTTCTCACTGCTCAAACCCCTTCAACCCATTCAACTGTGCTTCTTTTGCATATTTTAATTCGTCCAACTTGAAGGAAACTCTTTTGGCTTCTTGGAAGTGAAATCCTGAAATTCCAATAACATGATGAAAGAAAAGGAAATCTCTTTTCTTCCGTCAGTCTCGAGAAATGATGAAGCAAATACAACCAAAACTGAGTATTCTATTCCCTTTGCTGCCTCTAGCTACATAATACGACCTTCATTAAATTTTTATTTGTGCTCATTTCCCGTTTTGAAGTCTTTCTATTCACTCATATCCGCGTTTTTCACGCACTACTACTTTTTATGCTGTATACAAATGTAGAAAATGTGTGATCAAAAGAAAGAAAAATCTGAGCTGTAATCTTCTCAATTCAATAAGTACTCATACTTTTTCGAAAAAGCGCAGACATATAATTTTGAAGCCGCAGAGCCAAAACAAAACTTTTCGAATTCGTATACGCTCGATTTCATTTTGCAAAGTGAGGAAACGGCCTTCTCCAGAGAAGACAATTTTTGATTGGCCAAGAAAGCCATTACACAACAATTATCGCCTAAGCTGTCAGTTTTCGGAAGGCCGTCCGAAAAGAGTGCTTCTGCACATTTTACTTCAACCTCCTGTGCTCTACTGGGCACTTGAATGTGTTCCCACTACTACTACTCTCCTTTTCGTTCTTGCTTACTAACCTAAACCGCTTAACTAACCGCTACTTCTTCACACTTGTTTTTTTGGCAACAAAATAAACAAACACTCGCACTGAAACTTTTGGTGTTGAGCTTTTTCCGCCGGGTTTCATCTTAATTTCACTGTCCCTTTAGCTTCTTACCTTCCCACTTCTCGCACTTAACCTACCCTTACGCTCCTAACCTCTACGCTAAATTTACGTTTCCTTCATCCACTTCTACCCTCTGTTCACAACGCTTGCACTCGCACAGCTGATTACAGCAAACTTCTATCACTCGCACAGAGACGGTGAAGAACTGTCACATCTTTTCAGGTAACTTTAGTTATAAAGTATTGCGACAGAATATACGCGAGTGTAGAAGGTATTTTATCAAAAGAGTGTGTTGCAAATTTACCTCGTTTAGTAGTTTTCGAATTTGTAATAGAAATAAATGTGGGAAACATTTCTTATAGTAATAGTTTAGGCTTATGATCATGAGACTTTACTAAAATGTTAAAATTTTTCTAGTTTAGCTGAGAAACACAATTTTTTATTTTGAAGAAAAACAATTCCAATGACATCAAGACAGTAATGTTCTCGAAATTTATTTTCGAAACAAGTAAAATTTGAGAGAAAAATCAACATTTTTAATAATTTGGGCAGCAGATAACCAAAAATTGGAACACGTGTAAGCTGATTTCAAGGTAATATTCACAGTGTTGTACTGCTTCTTTTTTTTAATCATCATCACTCATCACTCAAATTTCTGATATTGAGTGACTGCATGAAACCAAATCGATTTTTCATTTAATACATTCTTCAATTTTTTATCTGCTCATGTATCATCATTCTCACTCAAATCAGTTGGATATGCACTAATTTTCCGGTCGCTTTATTAACACACCCACTGTTATTTTGCGCATTTTCCCTTTCACCACTTCAAAAATGAACATCTTCGTGTGGTAACTGTTCAGCTGATTGTGTTTTCTCCGATCATTCTAGATTCATTCAGTTTCACGTTTTGCCCTCTTCTATCAATCTGTTTTTATTTTGGAATCCCTATCTCACTTTATTCACCTCCTCAATCCATTTTTCACACCATCCTCTAACGCTTTTCACCAAATGCTTGGCACACCCCATAGTAGTCGTAACCACTAAAATGTTGTTTATGTTATTCACAAAACCTAACTTTAGGGTTGAATCATGAATCAAATTGAGGAAAACATTCGCTATGGCGGAGCCGCCAACGAGGATGGAGAAGTAAGAATTATATTTTTGATTCGAATTTGAATGGTAATTTTTAGGATGCTCAACGCAAGGCCCAGGAAAGAGAGGCCAAGAAAGCTGAGGTCCGCAAGCGTCTTGAGGAAGCTGGACAAAAGAAGCAGAAGAAAGGATTCTTGACTCCAGAAAGAAAGAAGAAGCTTAGAGTAAGATAAATTGGATTAGGAAATCAAATTCACTGGTGCTTTGTGTTTCAGAAGCTTCTTATGATCAAGGCTGCAGAGGATCTTAAGAGACAACAATTGCTCAAGGAGCAAGAGAGAGTTAAGATTCTTGCCGAGAGAACCATTGCTCTCCCAAATGTCGATTCTATTGATGACCATGGTATGTTCATTTCTCAGTCATTAGCGCACTCCATCTGAATTTTCAGCCAAACTCGAAGCCATCTACAACGATATGTTTGCTCGTCTCTGCTCTTTGGAAGAGGAAAGATATGACATTAACTATGTTACTACCGAGACTGAGACTGCCATCAACCAACTCAATATTGAGGTTAACGATCTTCGCGGAAAATTGTGAGTTGGCCGGAAAATAAATCACCTGGACTACCTCGTGACATTCAATTCTTTCTAATTTTAGCGTCAAGCCATCGTTGAAGAAGGTGTCAAAATACGACAACAAGTTCAAGAAAATGGCCGAGGCCAAGAAGGAAGACGGAAGCAAGAACCTGAGAAACAACTTGAAGACCGTGAAGAAAGAGAGCGTTTTCACTCAACTTTCTAACCAGGTACATAAATGTTCTAAATGATAGAACTGTATAAGAAACAACATTCCTACATAGGATGTTTGAATACAAATCAACATGAAAAATTTTCAGAAGAAATCCGAGAAGCCAGAATGGTCCAAGAAAAACAAGGAAGAGAAGAAGGAGGAAGTTGTCCCAGAGCCAGTTGCCGAACCAGTGGAGGAGGCTGAAGTTGAAGCTTCCGAAGAAGAAGACGAGGAAGCCGATGAGGAATAAACTGAATCTCCCGATATTGTCATCATGTTGCTCTCTGTATACTAATCATTCTCCCTCATGCATTTCCCACTTACTAAAATGTGCCTTCTCCCAATTTTTTGTAATGTGCCTTTAATGTTTTTAAACAATTTTTAATGTTATCAGTTATCCCAACACTTTTCACCAATAAACTCGATTATTGCAACCCGGAATTGGAATTTTGATTTCCTCAACCAGGGGCAAAGAGTGTTTCTATTTAGGTGAAAGCGGAGAATATTCTAACTGGATTTTCAGCTGTCAAGCGACACAGCGCAAATGGCACAAGTAAAATACGACAAAACACCTGGAAACAAACTCAACGCCCTCTTCAACGTCACGAAACGGAGCCGAATAAGCGTCGAATATAAAAGGTGCGGAGTCAGTAACTTAACTTACATTTTTTCCAACTTTACTTCATCTGTTACTTGAAATGGAGACTTTCCAATTTGATTCGTATGAGTCACTGGTTGACGGAAGTTCACCATTATCCAAACAGTTTTCTGGAGTTGATTTGAGCTCGTTCCGCCGATTTCACTACTTCGAACTCATGTCTCAGATTTTCGGTATGTTGACCTGTTTTTTTCTCATGTTTTCGAATTCTGAATTGGTTTAGGCTGTGCCTTCTACTCCCTATATTTCATCCTGTTTCTGGTTCACGGTAAAACGTTTTTCATTGCTGAGCATACCTTTTTCGCAATTTTCTTAGTGCAAATTCTTACTTTTGGATCGGCAATTGTTATTCAGAAGGTAAATTTTACTTTGTCTTAAAAAACTATTTTCTTTCTGTTTCCAGTTCACATTTGTAGTTGGAAATGCCGAGTATATCACTTTTTCGGCAATTCCGTACGTTCCAAGGATGGTTGTATCCCTTTGTGATAAAATTGTGATTTCTGAAATGCCGTTGTACTGGTTCGTGATCAGTGCTTTTCTTATAATTCAAATCGCTCAATTTTCAAATCAAAAGTAAGCTGGAATACTCATAACTAATTTACACATTTATTCTTTATAGTCCACGAGGAATCCGATTCGCTCACATCTATCTAGCCCCAGTTGGAATTATTATTTTCTTGATTTCCCTCATAACACCGGTAAGATTCGTTTAAATTGGACTGCGCAGTAAACCGGAACTATTCAGAACCATATGAAACATTTTATGATCGTCGTTTGTTTCCTGATCTGGTGGATTTATCGGAAACATATGGTCGCTCAGTTATATAGCCAAGACATGTCCGCCAAAGACATTTCAAATATGCGCCGAATGAACATCTGGCTGTCGTGTCAGGTGAATCACATTAAAAAGGGCTTATCAATCAATCGAAATCTATTTTATAGATTTTTGCGACTTTAATGTTCCATCTGCTCGAGTTGGGAGTTGCTTTAGCAATCAAGTCTTCTGTTATGGATGCGGTACGACAAAGTCATTACAACTTCTATAAAAATGAGGTGAAAATTAAGAATCCAATCTGAGAAATAAATTAGTTTTTGCAGGTGTTCCGAGGTATTGGATGTGTTGCAACATATTTGAACGCAGTACTTTTTGCCTGGTCCACAATCAACTTCATCAAAGACACAGACAAAGAAATTAATGCACTTCCAGTCTTTGTGGGCAGTCCAGTACCAATGGAATCATTCTCTCGCCGTCCATCCGCAATTTCAGCATTTTCCCTGAATAATGTTGCTCCTCACACCCCTCGAGACTCAAATATGCTTCACATTTAACCAAAAACTTATTCTCTCTTATTTATTTTGTTCAAAAATAGAGTTCAATAAACACTTGAAAACATAAAAAATATGACATCACCACCATCAACGTTGATACATTTAATGATAAATAAGATAACGGGAATGGATCGAGCTGAGATAGGCAGTTGGGTTTCTTTAGGTTGTTGATGGACATGGGATCGCAGGAGAACGAAAGCAGTAAGCTCTGATTCTACAGACAGAAAATGAGAACAATCGAAAAAGTAATAGATAAATGTTCGAAATTCAGGGAAATGGGAAAAATAATTAACCGCGTTTTTGAAGTAAGCTACATAAGGAGGATAACAATTACATGTTGTAGCGATCCTCATAATTGTTGTATGGGTGATCCGACATGAACGGTTGGCGGGTCATGCTGAAAGCAAAAAAACGGACTAGAAATCGAAAACTACTTTTGAAATGATTTGTAAAACCTAAAACTGTAAAATCAAAAATGCAAGAAAAGCCATAGAAGCATGCGAATAGAAATTAGGGGCTATTACCTGTTTGTGACTAGCGGCGCCGAAACATTTTGGCTCCAGAGTGGAGCATTGGGTTCATCTGCAGTTCCAGATGTTGTATTTGTTGAAGGTTCCGTTCGATCTCTGTTAAAAGCATTTCGAAATAAGTGTGAATGAAAAAAAGATGGAAAGTGAGGTCAAGCTAATAGAACAGTAGTGAAGAAGTTTCTCAGCCAGAAATAAAATTACCTTGTTCTTGGGTTGTAGACATGAGTACCGTAGATATCTACTGGTATTGTTGAGTCGGTTGCACCACGCGGGAAGAATGGATCATCTTCGTCAACTTCAACGTATTCGTGAGGCCTGCAAATAATTTTTTATATAGATATAATTCCTAATGTTGCAATTATCATCTCAAGCACGCATTCTGCTTGCTTCTCTTGTAAACAAAACGTGCAAAAACTTAAAAGTGAACTCAAAACTGAAAATGCTCTCAGGTACAAAGAAAATGAAGAATAGGGTCGGATTCATATCAGGATTGGGGAGTTTGGGTTGTTATTCACGACAACTTTACATACCGGAACGAGACTCGTTTATTCAACAAAACTGATGTTGCGGGTTGAGTGGTGTGAGCTCTCACCACAACCGCTGGTGACTGTGTTCTTCCAATTGGAAGCACACAATCATGAGAAGCGGCCGATTCATAACGGAATGGTCGTACACGAACTGGGTACGATGCCTTGGATCTGATTGGGAAACACTGGGTGAGAATGTGAGTTTTGGACAGTGAATTGATGGTGGTAGTTCATTAGTGTGGTTACAGTTAGGTATGTGCAACATAGATGGAGATTGAAAAACAAAACTTACAGTCTTGAAAACAGGTTCCATGTTTTTGATACAACGATGAGCAATATGAAGAGAAGAATTCCAAGAAGAAAGATGCTCATCATGTAGATACTCATTCCGGCGCTGAAAAATGCGACTAATTAGTAGAATTTTTGATACGAGACAATGCTCCTATTGGAACTTAGGCTTTTTTATTTAGGAAATGTCTCATGATAATATATGTCTCATGATACTCATGATACATCATGATATATCTTTCACAGATTTGTGTCAGTTTGGTTCAAAACATAGCTTTGCTCAATACGGACAATTAAGCTCGTTTTCTTGATCAATAACATTAGCTCAATTTTTGAAATGCTGTTCTCAACAGAACCCCAGATCTTATATTATCTATAACCAAGCTACATTTAGTAAATAGGATTGAACATTCCTGTGTACTTACACAGACTGATTGCATGTTCCATAATAGAAGTTAACAACGTCATCATGGAAAACATAACAAGACGATGAGGACGAAACAGCTCCAGCCAGTTTCAACAGTTTTGTAATATCGTCCCCGACAGCCAATGATGAATTGGTAATCTGAAAAATAACCGTATTGTGGTAATTGGTTATTGCCAAATTACCGCTGCGCTGCTATTGAAAGCGACTTCCATTAAACGATCCAGTTGTGACTTGCTTGCCGGAATATTATTCAATAGTGCCACGTGGCTAGCAATTGGACGTGGGAGGTTGTCGTGTGTGGTGACCGGAACGCAAGTGTTATAGAACTGGACAGTCTCGTACAAGTTGCCAAGGTTCTTCCGCGTCACTTCATCTCCGTCGCGGCAGAAATCAGCAAGAGCCTGAATAATGATGTCATTGTGAACAGAAAATGGAAGTATCTTTACTTACAATAGTAACCGGTAAGGAAACCGATATGAGGAGCCAAACGACAACAAAGATGAAGAATCCTATCGCACTGAAAACGACCGCTCCTTTCTTGGATTGCTTGCAGAATGCCACTACTCCAGTGAACAAAACACACATCGTGATCGATAGGAGGATGACCAAGAATGCCCATCTGAAAATCAGTTTTTTTAAGTTCTCAACTCTTTGTGCTGCTTATTTTTAAGTTTAACGGTTCACACGACTGTCGCAATCAATCATTTTACAATATCTTCTGCTAGTTGTGTCTGCGCGGTCAACAGTTGCCCTAATTCATCAAAATAATGTCAAGTTATCACCCTTACCTTTCACTTTCATACATTGACAAGAATTTTCTGATAGTTTCCAAAGTTCCAATATCATCGTCGTGTTTCGTTTGGAACAATTTTCCATTTTTCGCAATGATGTCGATTTCGTCAGTAATATTCGTCAAAATTTGGTCGATTTGTTGCACAATTGTGGCGTTTTTAGTCTTTTTACTTTCAATATGTACAGTATCTTCTAGGTTTTTCAAATGTACTGTGGTATTAAGTGCCGCTTCTTGGAACTGGTCAATTTGAGCCATCGAGATTTGGTATGACTTTTTTGTGTTGATAACCGAATTGATGGAGATTGACATCCCTCGATTGACATGTTCATTGGCGAAGAGGCAAATTCCAAGCATGAAACTAAAAAAATTGAATAATATTTGTCAATGAAATCTTTTGTTTTTCCCGGAAATTGATTTGGTAAACAAACAAAACAATCTCAATTAGTATTCCCTCTCTTTCCCGCCAAGCTGCTCACATATTGGTTAAATCTATTGTGTCATTGTATGAAAACCTTGAGACGGGGGATTAATGATCATAAAAGCAAACAGATTCCCCCCTATTATAATTGAATAGGTCTCATTGTCATAAGCTTCTGTGCATTAGCTGCCATTTCGGTCTAAAGAAAATAATAAAAACCCACAAGCAAAGGACCGAGATAATGAAAAGAACTGTAGACAGTCGACGCACACGGCGTCTTGTTTTTCCGGTCGTCTCGTTCTTACGGCATGCTTGACATATCCAGACAATTATGATGGTGACAAGGAGAAGAAGACTGACGGCAGCTCCCAAGCAAGCCACTAATGCCAAAGCCTGAAAAAAGATTTTTTGAATTTAGTAGATGACAGACATATTCTTCAATTTGATTGGCAAGATTGACCTTTTCGGAATATTAACGTGACATTGAACTGCCACAAGGGATATATGTCAATCTTGAGATTGAACTATACGATGGTGTTCGTATGAGTCAAATTGGATCAACTTCAACGGTGATAATCTTGAAAAGAAAATACAGTTACTAAATAGGTTTTTGAAGTTGTGTTCCGTAGTTCGTTAGTGTTACAGAAGGTAATGCACCGAAAAATGAAAAATTGTTCTATCCTTTTTTGAATTAATTTTTCAAAATATTGGCTCATATTTTCCGAGTAGTTAAGACATATCTTGATGATTTTAATCGATTTCTATTGTCAGCTTCAAAGAAAGCAGAATCCCCGTCTTACTGTACCCCTGCCGTATCAAAGTTTAGAAGTCCTTCACTCTAACCAATGTTCAATTCATTTATCTAATGTACCCGTCGTCGTCCTTAATCATGAAGAGTGTTTGAACTAAACTGCATGGAACCCAGCTTTCAATTTTCTCGATTGACTCAAATTCAATTTACAGAAAAGGAAGCCAACTTGTTTTTTTTGTTCCATCCGTTATCTTCTTCTTTTTCCCTTCTTTTTCACGCAGTAAAAACTTTTCATTTCATTTCCCTGTCACCTTCAGCTTTCTTTGAAGAATTTCGGTTGAAGACGACTACAATTTCTATTTTTGCTTCTCTAATAAAAAACTGAAATGGGCCAAAAAAAGAGACACTCAACGAGTAAAGAGAGTAGACGGTGCTCATTTCGGACCACTTCTCTCTTTTTTTTTCTTCCTCCATTATCAACTTTCAAAGTGGGGTGGGAAAAAAAGGAGTAGGGTCCCCCAATACCCTCCGGCTTGTTTACAAGCGGCTGGCGATAAACCACGGGATGAAAACCAGGCACACATGGTCGTTTGATGTCTCCCGACCTTCAGAATGATCTCCGTCTGCTCAACCCATCTCAAGAGACTGAGCAGGCCTTGAGCTCTATTGGCAGACGTACAAAAAGCAATGCTATCGTCGTCCTGTTTCTAATCTATAAACAAAATCTGGTGTGCATAATAAATATGATGCACGGATTTATCAAGGGTCACCCAACCCCAACAGGCCCACCGAAGAAGATGGATGGTTCATGTCAAAACGACATTCTTGTTTACTCGGCGAGCCCTCTGTCCGGGGGTCGGGAGAGTCTAAGTGTTGTGTCTCTGAACCACTGGATACACATCTAATTGAGTAAGAAATGTTGTGTATTTGTTAGAGTGTACGTATAACGGACCACCACTTTTCCCATGATGATTCGATTTCATCGACATTTGGCATTAAAAGTCATTTGAATCAAGAATTACGGACCTGGAAATACTCGCTGCTCCAGTCGAAATTAAAAATGTCCTTGGTCCAGTGAAATTTGAAATTCAGTCGCGGCACGTGGGAGTAGAGGTTGATTAAAAACGACGCAAAAGTCATGATGTATTCGTTTGGTAGGTTTTATACCATAGTAGCCTTTCTGAAAAAAAAGAGTTTAATTTTTCAAACTGAATCAAGCTTTAAAAAAAAACGCAAAATCGAGGAGTCAAGGTTGTCAGAAGGCTGCAAGAGGAAAAGTCAGAACGGGATAAATATGAGTCATTGTGACCGTGAAGGCTTTTCCTTTGTTTCCCAAATCTTGCATAAGCTTTGAATAGCACCATACAAAGTAGTGTTCAGAATGTTACACAACTTTAGAGATATGTTTTCAAAAAATAGGAAAGATATCACAAAGTTAAACGTTGCGAAAAGGATTTATGCAAGACCGTAGGATGCTTTAGAGTAGAAAAAGACAAAGGATATTTAAAGAGGAAAAGTACCCTCTTGAGAATAGTATTTTGGTTCTCACAAGTGAAGATGACATCTTTAGATGAAGGTCTACAGAATAGGGGACATACGGGAAAGTGGAGACAGCATCATCTAATTGGGATTCCAAAAATATCCTAACGAGGTGTTAATACGTCTTTTGAAGGTTTTAATCTAAAAGTAGACGTTTAAAAATGATGATCGGAAATAGTCGGAATGGTGAAAGGAAAGATGGAGATGGATTGGTCAGTCAAGGCTCTGGAGAACTTGGCGACAACGACGCAGAGAATGGGCGGGAGGCTAGTGCGCAAGAAGACAATATAGAAGGCGCAGAGGCGGAAAGAAACAAAATGAGAAAGGGTGCGAAACGAGGGGTGGACTGACTATGCCATGTTTCGCTCCAGAACTTTATGGAAGCCTAATGACGGTTGGTTGGTTGCCAACGTATTGTATATGTTGAATAGAATATCCAATTGCAAACTCGTTGTTTCTAAAACAAAAGAAATATGAAAACGAGCATCAGGTTCACAGGATTGCTTGCATTTCTTCAAGTTCTTCTTGAGAACATCTGGAGGGGTGGGAAGGTTGATTGAATAAAGGTCCTTAAGTCGGTTTTTGAGATAGAACAAAAACCTCAAAATTTGAAAACATGAAAAAACGAACACAAAAGCAGGAAGAGCGTCTATTGTGAAATAATGTAAAAATTGTGTTGTTGTTGTTGTCGGTTTTGTCTCATTTTTTACAAATTCGTGCTAAGCATGTGCCAGTGTTACAACAACAAAGAGATATAATCGAAAAGTCAAAAAGCTCTTCAAGATTTATGGAATCTGGATCTTCGTCTTGGAATATTTGAAAACGGAAACCCAAAACAACCATGAACATGTTGTTTGATGAAAGAAACTGATAACACCTTTTGCGAGATAGCGATAGAGATGAAAAGTAATAGTTGAAAGGAAAACGAAAGAGGAAGAAGAGTATGAAAGAGGCAAAAGGAGAGAAATGAAGACCGAGACAGGTGGTCAACAAAAATGATTTGAACAAGTTTTTACAGCTCGTTAGCTTTCTCTGAGACGTAGGTCATAGATTTCTCCCAAAGCAATTCGAGAAGGTGTGAGCCTTTCTGTTGTTTTAAGAGAGCGTTTGATGAAATGCTCTGAAAAAATTAGGAATGGAAAACTCCGCCCTATTTTATTTTCTTATCTAATTCTCATACATTAAGTTCAAACCTTTCTTCTCTTCTCATCAAAAACTTCTCATCAAAAACTTGAAATCTTCATCATGAATAATGGAATACGTTCCCGCACTTCTCTTGTCACTAATTCTATCTATCAATCTGTTGAGTACCACTAAAACCTGACAAATATCGGATTTGAAGGTTATATGCAAAAAGTGGTAGTTGGGGGGGGGGGGGGGGGGGGAAAGAACACATGCAACGACAGTCTGCGAACAAAAAGAGGAGGAGAGATTAGGAGGATGGTAAAAGAAAGGACAATGCAAAAGAAAAAGGGGCCAAAGCAACGAAGGGATTGCAGGAAATATGGCCGGACAAGGGGGGTGCCTCGCGACCGACCGGCGTTTGATATCGATTGACTGTGCGCGCGACAACGCTCTCCCCGGGTCTCTCACCATACCTTGAATCACTTGCCGGCTCTTTTGACCGAAGAACGTTCTTTTCTTCACCAACATATGCAAATAATGCGTAAGCACTACTGTGTTTGCGTTCATAGGATTGGATACAAATGATCAGAATCCTTAACTTTCCTTGAATTCTTCACAAACTTTGCGCTAAAAATTGAATGTAACACTACGGCTGAAGCGATGAGCAATTAAAAATGCTCAGCTCTTTAATGAATTAAATTTAAATTAAATTAATTGATAACTCAGAAAAAAACTTGAATTGCCCTTTGTAACTAGAAATAATTAAATTATTTGGTAATAACAGAGAAATAATTTTCATTTTTGCAAAATATAATGAGAAAAAATAATTGCTCAAAGCCATTAATCTAGAACTAACTAATGTTTGGGAACTAATCATTTTGAATTTATTTGAACTTGTTACCAGTGTTATTGGCGTGTTGTGTAATAACAACCTATGAAAGGAACAGTCACTATCTAGTTTGTGACTAGCCGCCAAAAAACTTCCAACTATTTACTTGGCTATCAATGAACAAAAGTTTTGGTTACGAAACAGAACAAACATGAACACAACACTATACCGCTCTACCTCGTAGGTATTGTCAATCAAGTTGGCTGACTGGGTGGGTGGATTGTGAAGGATTCAAAAAGAAATGTCCTTTCGACTACTTTCTTCTTTCGAACGTTTTATTGCTATCATCACACGGAATAGGGCGATTTGACATCAATCTCTCCTTTCCCTTCTTCTCTCTCTCCCAATTTCTCACTTTGAATTGCTCTATAAATTTCCGTCCTTCTATTTTCTTCATCATCATGTCGGAATCACATTTTTTTCGTTATAGGAATAGCAGCTTCAAATGAAACGAGGAATTTCACCTCATGATTCGAAGAAGAGAGTTTAAATCAAGTCAAAGTCCATGGCTATAATTTGTGGGTGACATCGGAGAAAAAGGTTGAGAAAAGGCGCATTGTTGATAAGAAACGGTCCTGACCAACAGTCTTATCTTGAAAATATTTCTATTGCAGTAGACATGGGAAACTGAATGATGTCTTTGATGTTGGCAAGGAAAACAGAAACACTAAGCAATATAATATTCGTTTATGTCGAAAAGACACAAGAATCACAAAAACAAGGATTCCAAAAACACGAAGAAAACAAAAAGTGAAGTAGAAAGAAGAAACAAGTGAAATGAATAGAAAATTCTATTATGCATTTGTTTTTGAGGAGTTTTTGAAGGAGATTTTGGGATTTGACATTCAAAACGGATATGTTACAGTAGTCTTGTTATGTAGATTGCTTTTCAACCAGTCTGTAGTATAAACCACGTCGAGCCAATAATGTTTGATGAGTTCCTTCCTCAATTGCTTTCCCGTTTCGACAAACAACAATTTTGTCGGCATTTTGAATTGTTGAAAGACGATGAGCAATGACCACACATGTTCTTCCAAGTCTCGCCTTATCAAGAGCTTCCTGTACAATCTTCTCGCTTTCTGAATCCAAAGCTGATGTAGCTTCGTCAAGAAGAAGGATTTTAGGGTCTCTGGAAATATTTATATTCAGTTAATCGTTTTATTGCATTCAATTATGTCTACCTGACAATTGCTCTTGCAATGGCAATTCGTTGCTTCTGACCTCCAGATAATCGGCCACCTGAAGCACCAACGGAAGTTTCATATCCTTCCGGTAGATTCGTGACAAAGCCGTGGATATTTGCAAGTTTTGCGGCGTTTTCAATTTGTTCCTGTGTGACGTTTTCAAGTCCATATGTGATATTCTCCTTGATGGTCAGATTGAAAAGTGTTGGTTCTTGTCCGACGAGAGCAATATTGTCCCGAAGGTGCTTGACCGAGATGTCTCGAATATCATGGTCATCAATCATCACAGAGCCGCAGATTGCATCATAATATCGCTCGATGAGTTGAATAGATGTACTCTTTCCACAGCCAGATGGTCCTACTAGAGCCACTGTTTGACCGAAATTGGCAGACATGTTGAAGTTGTTGAGGATCAACTGACGGCGGCGGTTCGGATAAGCGAAGTAGACTCCACGCATTTCAATGTCTCCTTTGATAGCCTAAAACAAATTTGAGGTTAAAAACGCTGGTTCGAAAGAAAATCATACCGGTGTTTCTCCTGTAAGACCACGATTGTCAATGCCAGACTTTTGACGGATCATAGTGAACATGATTCCGGCTGAGATTCTTGCCCTGACGTATTCTGGGAAATATGATGCTGCCATCATCACACTCATTGATGCCATGTTCAACGCTTCAATAACTTGGAAAACAGCAAATGGGGTAGTCCAACCATTCGAAATGAGCCAGAGACCGAACATGTAGGCAATAGCAAAATTCCAAAGGAAGAAGCTACCAGCTAAAGCAAACGACAAAGATTGCCAGAGTCCTTTGACAAAAGCTCGGTGTCTAGGAGCCTTGGACGCGGCAGTAAATGCTTCGTACATGTACTCTTGTTTGGTTAAAGCCTGAACAGTTTTCCAGTTTGAAATTGATTCGGTCACAATCTGAAATGATAAATAGTTTTGCACTTTCCGTACTTCGATACACAGGTAACATACTCTACTAGCTTCAATTGCTGATTCCATGTCTTTTGGCCCACGATATTTCAGGTATTGGGCGACTGTGCTCTGAGCAATCACAAGAATCAAAGCTGTGAGCAATCCGATTGGAGCCATACTCCAACCAAACCAAAATGCAACTGCAATACCCGCAAACAAGGAGACAATGCCGTTGAGAACTTCAGCAAGACGATGATCGATAGCCTGAAGTAGTACAATAATTTTTCTGTATGATATCTAAAACTTTTACCGCTTGAACATTTTGAGAGTCTGTGGCCAATCTGGAAGTCAGATTGCCGACATTATGTTTTGGATCATCAAAGTAACTAGCATCTTGTTGCATAATGTTTTTGAAAACATCCAATCGTAAACGACTCGACATGGTTTCTCCAGTTTTCCCAAGAAGACTTCCGGAAATGAATGTGGTAAGTCCAGAAGTTATCGCAAGAAGAAGGAACCAAAGTGAACTAATGAGAGCATTTGTTGGCAAGTCTTCACCGCCTTCAGCGAACACCTTGAAGAGTTGTCCGTAAACTACTGAAAAAGCAGGCCATGTGATTCCTCTTATTAGAGTGAAAATCAAGGCGATGACAATGTTCCATTTTTCTGGCTTGGCAAATTTGAAGATATCGATCATCGAAGCCTCCATAGCACCCTCCTCAAACATCTCTTCACGAGCACTTTCCATTTCCCAATCTGGCACTTGAGAAGTGACACTGAGCATACTTTGGCTGACACGAGTCGAGTCTCGGAGAAGACTCTTGCTCTTTCGTACTTCATCCTCTGAAGTCGACAGTCGGCGGGAGATTGAGTAATTGTCTTCTTCAATTGAGTCATCTGAAAATACTACTAAATAAATTGTCAACGACTAGAATGAGAGTTCACCTTCTGCGGTATCTTCCTTTGCGCGTTCGATCTCTTGGGCTCTAACCATACTTGCGTATATTCCATTTTGTCGGAGAAGTTGATCATGAGTTCCTCTTTCAGCAATGAGTCCTTGATCAAAAACAAGAATTTTGTCAGCGTTTCTGATGGTGCTTAGACGATGAGCGATGCAAAGAGTTGTTCTTCCACGGGCAGCTTTATCCAAAGCAGCTTGTACCATACGCTCACTTTCGGTGTCCAATGCACTAGTAGCTTCATCCAAAAGAAGAATCTGTGGTTTGCGAACAATAGCTCTGGCAATCGCAACTCTTTGTTTCTGTCCTCCTGATAACTGAACAGCTCCCGCTCCGATCACTGTGTTGTATCCCTCACTAAGTTTGCCGATGAAATCATGAGCATTAGCTTGGCGACAAGCATCTTCAATGTCTTGATCAGTGATGGCATTATCTCCCATCCGGACATTCTCTGCTACAGAAGCCAGAAAGATGATCGGTTCTTGTTGAACAACTCCGATTGTGCTACGGAGCCATTGAATATTATAGTCCTCTATCGGTACTTCATCAAGTTTGATCTGTAAAGTCACTATTCAAAATACTCTCTCAAAAAATCACTAACTGTTCCAGCACATTGGTTGTAGAATCTCATAAGAAGACCAATGCTTGTAGACTTTCCACATCCGGAGTGTCCAACCAATGCAACTGTTTCTCCCGGGTTAACTTCAAAAGACACTCCTTTCAAAATCTTGACATCTGGTCTTGTTGGGTAGGTGAATTGAACATTGTCAAAATTCAATTTTCCATTAATCTTTTCCGGTCGTCTACCCCCCTCCTTTGTACAGTTGATCTCCGGCACATTGTCAATAACTCTGAAGATGTCGTTGATTGCAAGTCGAGCTCCAGTCAATGCTCCCATATGAGGTGCCGCTTCACCAAGACGTCTGGTTCCTAATATCACAGCCCAAAACACTCCGAAAGTTGTTCCCGACGTGGCAACTCCATATGAAGTTAGAATCGCTCCATACCTGGAAAATCAAAGTACGCAATGTTTATGGATTATGCAAATGTGACTGAGAAAATGTTGAATAACAAATAATAACGGGCATATTCAAAACATAAACTTACCAAAATGCTCCGGCCATCAAAACAAACATAAGCACAAGAGGGATTGCACTGCACAAAGCGAGGACAATGGATTTGCGAACTCCCATTTTTCTAGCTTCAGCGAGAAGAGCTCCGTATCTGAAAATGCGAACGATTTATAATTTAGTGCGAGTTATAAAACTAACCTCGAGATCTCGAATGGTTGAGCATTGAAGGCAATTACCGTCCTGATACCAGCAATCACTTCATTTGCCATTCCACCAGCATTGGAATATGCGGACATCTCATTTTTTGTGGCTCGATTCAAGTGCTTTAATTAACAATTAAAATTAATGTATCATTGAAAAATCAGTTGAGAATATACCTTGGCAGTCATATACATTGACCCGAGTTGGAGAGGAACTGTGATAAGCATGACCAGTGTAAGCTGCCAACACATGTAGAATCCAAGTAAGACACCGCTGATAAATGTCGCGACCCCTCCAACAAGAACACCAATTTTGTCTCCGATTCCGTCTTTGATCTTCTCAATTCCACTACTCATTTTTTGAGTAAGTCCTCCCACAGTGTTCTCGTCAAACCAAGTGGCGTCTTGACGGAGCACTGATCTCAAAAGGTGTTTTCGGATACAGTAGAGCCTTCTTTCAGCCATGGTGTACAGACAAGCATTCTGTAATCGTTTTGTTAAGTAACAGCAAGAACACATATGTTTCTTTTGTTCAGAATGGTCATGAAACCTATGAAAAATAAAAAAAAACATCTCGTCATCTTGAAGGAATGTACGTTTAATTTTTGAAATATTTTACTTTAGTGGAAATCCTTCTGCCAGACATATTTACATGGCGTTGTAGAACCATGTTAATATATTTAAAGTTCTTACCGATATGTATGTACACAGGAACATGAACACTCCGAGAAGGAAGTAGAGAAGGCAGTAATGTCTGATTCCTGCACTGAATGTGTCGTATTCAAACGTCCCGTTCTGCCACTGAGACTGGCCTTGCATAAGAACATTTGTGATTCCTAAGAAAAAATGTACGCACACTCAAAAATGTTTCCATCAGAGTTACCTTCAAAAATCAAACTGTTGAATGGTAGAAGAGCTCCACTTGCCGCACTCAAAATAATTCCACCAAGAAGGAGAAGGTAATCCACAATTCCAGAGTGACGGAACTAAAGAAAGAAACTAAAAATAATACATTCTTTCGAGAACTCACCAAGTTTGATAAACTGTTCTCAGAAACTCGCTTTTTCTTTGTGGACTTTCCTAACTCAAGGCTCTCGGTGGTTACCTTCATGTCGTCCACAGGCTCCTAGAAAAGTAAAAATGTTTACCAGTCAAAAAAGATGAAAATGTTGAAATTGAGTAGCTCTCCGCTCCTTTTAAACAACAGGCGCTTAAAAGACGACTACAAAAAAAATTTCCGCAACCGGACGGAAAGGTGTAGTCTGTGTCAAAATTAGCATACCACTAACTAGGAAAAAACAGAGAGAATCGGGAAAACATTATCATCATTTCAGAATCAACCTTTGGGTTCATAGTCTACCCAAACTACAAGATACTTTTTAGGGAATAAGTTTTCCTTCGAAGTTATGACCTATACTTAAAATAATTATAGGTTTCTCTTGTAAAGTACACGTTTCAAATGATGTTTTGAAAGTTGTTTTGCTAAAGAACGGGCGTATTAATTTTGAAAAACACATTTTTTGGTTCTTCTATTCCGAAATGTTCACCTCTTCATGAAATCAGATTGATAGGTTTTAAAAACTGTTCAAACGCATTTGCCACTAGGAATGAATCGGAATTCACAGTGTCGTAATTTTATCAGCAGAAATTTTTGTTGAATTGGTTTATATAAATGAATATTGAGATTTTTTGTAATTATCACTCAAATTAGTTATCGAAAACGTTTTGCCTTGAAAACTTCTCAAAAATTTTCACAAAAATATATTTTCAAAGATCCTACATATTTTTAGCCTCAAACCTCACCAGAAGAGCATCTGTGGGCGACAACATCTTGTACAGATTGGTTAGAATAAAAAATGAGTGGTCGCCGGGTTAGCAAAGCATTTGGGTAGGAAAAAGGGCAAAGTGAGTCACAGCATATAAAAGAAAAAGCTGGGATGAAAGAGCGCGACGCAGCAAGCAAAACAAATTGGTTGGGGCCGAGGGGGGGGGGGAAGATTTTTGAAAAGAAAACTATCGAGAATTGATGACATGATGCAAATGAACAGCTGACTAGGTTTATTCCAAATTGTACTAGGAATGATAAAAGATTTATGCGGTCTTGAGAATAAATTCTGACATTTTAGCTACTACATCCCTGGTCCTGACCAAAAATTCATCTTAGATGATCGAAAAACAGAAAAAAACTAGTTTTAGAAAACAAAATGATCAAACTCAAAGTAAAAACTGGATAAAAATACAATGACACTGGGGTCTTGGAGATGCGAACGTTCCACATAAGACAGACTCCCACCACAAATGAAGAGGCCCTAGTTGAGATCGATTTGAACGAGAATATGGAGTCTCTGTGCAAATGAGGCCATCTGGGATACGTGAAGGAAAATGCCTTTGTTTGTGTTTGCTGCTATGTGTGACTGTAAGAAATGACAGGCTATTCTGACATGTGGATTATCTTGTTTCTTTGTTTCCTTTGTGCAAAAACAATGAGAGGGGATCATAAACAAGGAAAACAATATCTGGTGATTTAACAACGTTGAAGTCCTTTTGAGATCATCCGAACGTTGTGAGAAAACGACGTTCTTCTGATTAAACCACATTACATACAACGTAGAGGGTTTGTTTGAATTTTTTGTCGGGTCAATCTTGAATTTTGTTATGTTTTTCTGTCTTCAACGCATTACAAATGATAAACAAATTAACGATACATTCATTCATAAAATTATGCGAAAATCACTGGAATTAAGTTCGTACTAAATATTCTTTCTCATTTATGTCAACTGTTTCTCCACTAGTCTATAGTATAGTCCACGGCGAGCTAGCAAGGTCTGATGGGTTCCTTCTTCGATTGCTTTACCGTTTCGGCAGACAATGATTTTATCTGCATTTTGAATAGTTGATAAGCGATGAGCAATCACAATGCATGTTCTTCCAAGTCTTGCCTTATCGAGAGCCTCTTGTACAATCTTCTCGCTTTCTGTATCCAACGCTGATGTGGCCTCATCAAGTAGTAAAATTTTAGGATCTCTGAAAGTTATTACCGTTGAAAAGAATCTTCTTGTTAGGTGTTCACCTGACAATAGCCCTGGCAATAGCAATTCTCTGTTTTTGTCCTCCTGAAAGTCTACCACCGGAAGCTCCTACAGAAGTATCGTATCCTTCCGGAAGACCCATTACAAATGTATGAATGTTGGCTAAGGTTGCAGCTTTCTCTACAGCATCTTGAGTAATATTCTCCAGTCCATACGTTATGTTTTCTCTAATTGTAAGATTAAAGAGTGTTGGTTCTTGCCCAACTAGAGCAATATTATCACGAAGATGTTTCACAGAAATTTCCCGAATATCACTGTCATCCACTTTGATGGTTCCACACAGTGCATCATAATATCTTTCAATCAGCTGAATAGTTGTACTCTTTCCACAACCAGACGGTCCCACAAGAGCAACGGTTTGGCCAAAGTTAGCAGACATATTGAATCCGTCAAGAACTAATTGTCTACGACGGTTTGGATATGCGAAGTAAACTCCACGCATCAAAATGTTTCCTCGGATCGGTGGAAGATCACCAGTCAATCCACGGTTGTCTATAACGGATCTTTGACGAATCATTGTGAACATTATTCCAGCCGAGATTCTAGCTCTGACATATTCTGGGAAGTAAGAAGCTGCTAACATTACACTCATTGATGCCATGTTCAACGCTTCGATAACTTGGAAAACAGTGTATGGTGTACTCCAGTTATTGGAAATGAGCCAGAGACCAAACATATAGGCAATTGCAAAATTCCACATCACAAAACTTCCAGCAAGAGCGAAGGATAGTGATTGCCATAGTCCTCTAACAATGGCTCGTCTATGCGGGGATTTGGAAGCAGCCGTGAAAGAATCATACATGTATTCTTGTTTCGTCAATGCTTGCACAGTCTTCCAGTTTGAAATTGATTCTGTGACTAGCTGAAATTTCCTCATTGATAATTCAATGGCAGATGTTGTAAACATACTCTACTAGCTTCAATTGCTGAGTCCATATCTTTTTGTCCACGGAACTTCAAATATTGAGCAACAGCACTTTGTACAACAACCAGAAGTAGAGCGGTTGCAAGGCCAATTGGAGCCATATTCCATCCATAATAGAAAGCGACACCAACTCCAGTGAACAAGGAAACAACTCCAGTGAGAACTTCCGCTAAACGTTGATCAATGGCAGCTTGAACGTTGGGAGCATCAGTGGCCAATCTAGATGTCAAACTTCCAGTGTTATGCTTTGGATCATCAAAATAACTGGCATCTTGTTGCATGATATTCTGAAATACTTTTTTTTAGTGTATCGAAATTTCAAGAAATCAACTTACTCTGAAAACATCCATACGAAGACGCCCTGACATAGTTTCACCTGCTTTCCCAAGAAGCCCTCCAGATATTAAAGTACTGATTCCAGACGTGAATGCCAAGAGAAGGAACCAAAGTGAGTTCAAGAGTGCTTTGATAGAAACGTCGTCTCCACCAGCTGATAGAATTTTGAATAGTTGTCCGTATACAATGGAGAATGCTGGCCAGGTCAATCCACGGATGAGAGTGAAAACCAAAGCTATCAGAACATTTCTCATTTCCTGGAATATTTTTATTCGATCAATCATTTTTTAGCCTACTTACTGGAGAAGAATATTTGAAAATATCCACCAAAGATGCCTCCATAGCTCCTTCTTCAATCATTTCTTCACGTGCACTCTCAATTTCCCATTCCGGCACTTGGGTTGTTGTACTGATCATACTCTGACGGAGACGAGTCGAGTCTCGTGCCAGACTCTGCTGTTGCTCGCGCTCCTCAACTGAAGTCACAGAATCCCTATGGAATGCTTTGTGATCTTTTTCGTCTTCATCATCTGTAAAACAACAGATACAGCAAAGTCACACTACCCAAAATAGTTTGGGAAAAATTCAAGCAGTTAGTAAAATGAAAGTGTTAGTTTTCTCAGGGACTAGCCTAGAGGAAGTCGGTTTGCTGGAAAATTGCAGAAGCACACACCATCTAATGTTGTATCTTCCTTCGCTCGTTCAATTTCTTGAGCTCTCACCATACTCGCGAAAATTCCATCTTCATCGGCAATCAATTCGTCGTAAGTTCCTATGAAAACGAGTTATGAAAATGCCAAAAAGTCACGAATTACCTCTTTCGGCAATCAATCCTTGGTCAAATACCAAAATCTTGCTAGCATTTCTGATAGTACTCAACCGATGGGCAATGCATAATGTAGTTCTTCCCTTCGATGCTTTATCCAATGCAGCTTGAACCATTCTTTCACTTTCAGTATCTAATGCACTGGTCGCTTCATCAAGAAGCAAAATTTGTGGTTTTCTAAATATTTTGATTAGAATTTTTTTTGATAAATCAGTAAAAATACCTCACGATGGCTCTCGCAATAGCTACACGTTGTTTCTGACCACCCGAAAGTTGAACAGCTCCCGCACCAATAACAGTGTTGTATCTCTAAAGTATTAGTAATTTTTACAGATATATTTTCACAATAGAAATCTTACATCACTCAGCTTACAAATAAATTCGTGAGCATTTGCCATTTTACATGCTTCCTCAATATCCTCATCAGTTATCAAGTCATCACCCATTCTGATGTTTTCAGCAACAGTCGCTACAAAAATAATCGGTTCTTGTTGTACGATTCCAATTGTACTTCGAAGCCATCGAATATTGTATTCTTGAATTGGAACTCCATCCAGTTTGATCCGCAATAGTTTTATGATATTGTTGAAAAAAATTCAGGTTTCTTACCACTCCAGCTCCTTGATTATAAAATCTCATGAGTAGACCAATGCTGGTTGATTTTCCACAACCAGAGTGGCCAACAAGTGCAACAGTCTCTCCAGGATTGACTTCAAATGAGACTCCCTTCAGGATTTTGAGCTCTGGACGAGTTGGGTACGTGAATTCAATTCCATCGAATGTTAATTTTCCTTGAATCCTATCCGGAATTTTCCCTTCACTAGATGTACACTTAATTTCTGGTTCGTGATCGATAACTTTGAAAATATCATGAATAGCAAGCCGAGCACCGGTGATAGCCCCAAGATGTGGAGCTGCTTCTCCTAGACGTCTAGTACCAATAAGGACAGCCCAAAAGACAGCGAACACTGCTCCAGAAGAAACTGCACCTTGTGAGGCTAATGTTGCTCCATACCTAAAATTATTGAGGATATGTTTGTTGAATTTGTGTTAACCATTCTCAATAATTGAACTGGCCAAAATAGCTAGAAGCTATCTCCTGGAGATCAAAAGAGAACGCCCAACTTTTCACGTGAAAACACACTTTCCCTTCCTGTTTACAATAATTCCTTATTGAAAACTAGTTTCAACGCCAATATTTCAGTTATTTCAGAACGGAATTTTAATTTTTGTATAATTCAACGTTAAGAATATAAACATACCAAAATGCGACAGCCATACAGCAAAACATGAGCATCAATGGGAAAGCAGTACAAATTGCGAGAATCATAGCTTTTCGAATACCCATTTTTCTAGCCTCGTCAAGTTGATGTGCATACCTGAAAAGAACAATTTTTTGGAGATCTTTGAGAAACTTAAGATTACCTGTTGATTTCAAAAGGTTGTGCGTTAAACGCCATAACTGTTCTAATACCAGCAATTACTTCATTAGCCATTCCACCAGCATTAGAGTATGCCGACATTTCATTTTTAGTAGCACGATTCAGATGCTGAAAAATGGGTTTTCAGTGAATCTTCAAGATTATAATTGTTCAACCTTAGCTGATAAATACATGGATCCCAGTTGTAAAGGAACTGTGATCATCATCACAAGAGTAAGTTGCCAACACATGTAAAATCCCAAAGAGACTCCACTAATGAAAGTAGCAACACCTCCGACTAGAACACCAATTTTGTCACCAATTCCATCTTTGATCTTCTCAATTCCACTACTCATTTTTTGAGTGAGACCTCCAATTGTGTGCTCATCAAACCATTTTGCATCTTGGCGGAGTACTGACTTGAGATAATGTTTTCTAATGCAATGTAACCGTCGTTCGCACAATGTGTATAAGCAAGCATTCTGTAGAATATGATATCATTTTTTTTTCAATTTTGAAAAGTATTTTCTTACCGCACAATATGAACAAAGAAACAGTGCTAAACCTAAATAGAAGTAGCGAAGACAGAAAAATTTGATTTCTGAGCTAAACCAAGGCATATTCAATGTTCCATTCTGATATTGTGATTCTCCCTCCATTAGCGCATTAGCAATACCTGAACCGATGTTTTCAAAAGCGTAAAAATTGTCAGGACTACCTTCGAAAATCAAGCTGTTGAATGGAACCAAAGCACCATTGACTGCACTTAAAATGATACCTCCAGCTACTAACAAATAATCTTTGTGGTCGGCATCTCGAAACTAAAATAACATTGAGAACTCATGAAAATCAGATAAAATTGACCTACCACATCAAAAAAATTTCCTTGATAAGAATCTTCGGGTATTGGCTTGGGAGTCATTTTGCCAAGAGTTATCTCATCTTCTGGGTTTACCTTCGTTTTTTTCATGGTTTTCTGCAAGAAAAAAACTTTGTTGCGAAGCACGTTAGAAAAAAATAATAAGAAAAAATGGGGTTTAGAACAGAACCAATCAAAGTAAGAATAATGTTATGTTAACAATAGTTTTAAGTTTAAATTAAGAATGACGAGAGAAAGTGTTCAATATTTCTGAATCACTGTTAAGAATGAAATCAATGCCGGAAAAAACGAGAATTGTTGATTGAGTGACGATAGACAATGATGAGTTTTATATAGGAAAAGAGTGGGACAAACTCTGAAACAGGCTTAGAGTCTCTGTAGGAAGGTTACATGATTTACATATTTATATTTTGTGAGCGGTTACGGACGCCAAAAAAAATGAGAGAGGACGCCATCTCTGAAAACTTTCAACTGTCAGTGATGATTTTATCATATTCTCCGTTTTTTTTTCGGAAATAGTGCTATCAGTAGATGAGGGCTTTTTTGGACTGTTCTATTGATGCTTACTACAGAATACAATATGCACAGTGTGCCTGAGAAAGAATGTGATCTGCAGTTCAAAACTGAAGTTGATCTGACACAAATGTGTTTCAGGTCTCTGGAAGACTTTGTGCTCTTGTCATAAAATGGGTATAAATACTGAATGCTGAAACGCATTTCTTTTTGCTTCGGAAAATAATCTTTATATTCTTGTTTAAGCAACTACAAGATACATTTCAGAGGTTCGCAGATATCAGAGAATAGACGTAGAATGTGTACAGTGGTCAAGAAACAAGAGACTGTCAAGATAAGGTGCACAATCACAAATGACGCTCTTTAAATATGATGACTAAAAATATTATAAATTTTGAGCAAATAACTGAAAGATGTGACAAATTTAACAGCAATGGGAGTTTAATCAAATAATCAAATATGAGTGGCACTGATCTTCTTGATCGAAGTCAATTGAACTTATGCCACATTTGTATTTGAGTCAAATTTGTAGTTTGTAGTCATAGTTTTTAGCAATAATTTCAGTTTTTTCCGAATAATATATTGATGATTACCCTAATTTTCTTGATTTTCAGAATTTTTCGTTAGTTTCTACTTGTTTCAAATGAATATTTTTCCACTCATCTTTAAAATCCGCAAAACTATTTTTTATGAGCTGGTTTAGACTCAGCCCAGACAGTAAATTCAGATTCTAGGCGGTAAATTGAAACCCAAGTTGGTCTCCGGAAAAAATAGGCCCCGAAGGGAAATTAGGTCCCATAACTGTTAGGGTCTATGTTCTTTTAGGCCCTATGCAGTAGAACTAGGATTTATGTTTTTTTCACATTGAACGAATTTTTTTGTGGTTCTTCAAATTTCATCCCAGCCTGAATGTGCTGATTGAGAAGTTTGACCTGATAATAGACAAAACTGTTTCCACATGAATTCGATAATATTTATTACTTCGTTATTTCTGAACACATAATATTATAATTAATGCCGGTTTTGATTTAACTCGTATTCTGTGATTACGCTTTCTTTGCTGGAATTGAACCCTCTGATTCATCTTCTACTTCAACATCGTCTGAAGATGTTCTTGGAAATTTTGACCCATATGGTTCAGTATCCTCGTCAACTGGTGCTTTGTATGTTCCAGTAAAGCTTCCACATGGTTTTGGTTTGCGTTTGACCATTTGAACGGAATCCTGTAACAAAAAATAAGCTATTATGCAGTCTAAAAGAAACAAACTTACGAGAATTGTGTCTGGTAATGGCAATCCTTGTGTTTCTGGTAGTAGATATACCAAACAACCAGCCAGAAGGGAGAAACAGGCAAAAATGGTCATTGGAACCAGCGGCATTGTGACATCCGACAGAATTGCAATGTATCCAGACGCCCCTGCTCCCATTCGGGCCACCATGGAAGAAATTCCGACTGCACTGTTTCGGACAACTGTTGGATTGAGTTCGGATGTAAAAATGTATAGAATATTGAAAGATCCTTGAATGCAAGCTTTGCTGATTAGCATGAACACAAGAGCAAGCTGAAAAATTATATTTATGAACGGCTTCACAGAAGAAAAACATACAGTTGATTGCTTTCTGTATATCATCGACACGGATAGAAGAAGGAACAACCCAGACCCGAACAAAACTAACATTTGCGACCTGAACATGAAAAATTTGAAAACAGCAACTTTTTTTTCAATCAATACCTCTTTCTGCCCATACGAAGTAAGAAAACACAAAGAACCAAGGTTGGAAGTTCAATTGCACCAGCCATAGCATTGTTCAAGAAGAAGTTACCATCGAAAACACGTCTGGAAAAGAATAATATGTGGAACGTTTCACTTCGAAGCAAAAAGATACCTTCCCGGGGAGGACTGATCTGATAGAGCAATAACCATTCCGTAGTACACTAGAGCAGTGGCAATCTGAAAAAAAAATTCGTCGGTTTTTGAGTAATTCGTACGTAAAACTTACCCAAACAATAAATAAAACGATGTTTCTGAATCGAAGTTCGGAAGAGCGGAATAAGTGGAAATAAGATGGTTTCTCATTTTTCCTCATCCACTTTTTCTTCTCTGCATGTCGGACCAATCCAAGATCACTTGGAAGTCTGCTGTTGTTATAATGACAAGCTTGTCTGATGATTTTCTCCGCTTTTTTGGTTTTGTTGTTCAAAATGAGCCATCTTGGAGATTCTGGCAGGAAGTAAAGTAACATCAAACTGACAATATGAATGAGTACGCATATCAACTGAAAACAAGTTGCTTGATTACTTGTAACTAATGAAAGAAACCCACATGTATAACAGTCCAAGATTTAGTAAGATAGGCGATAAGAGCCAAGAAAGCATAACCACATGCCCATGGGGCTTGAATCAAAGACCCGACAATCGACCTGTATTTTGTACCAGTAACTTCCATACAAAGGACGTAAGCGGCAAGATCTGCAGCTTCATTGGTAGCGGCAAGCAAGAACCGAACAACAAGGAAAATTTCAAACTCTTTGGAATAGGTAAGCAAAAACCCGAACAGCATTGTGAGAACTCCGAATAGTGTGATTGCTGTTTTCCGCCCGTATCTGAAACGTGTGTGTCAATGCAAAACTGTTGATTTTGATTACAGACTAACCTATCACTAACAAAACCTCCAACAAAGCATCCAACAAGATAACCCAACGAATAACTCATATGAACATGAGCACGACTCCAATTATTATCGCACACTCGATTCCATTCTGTTACAACTGTTTTCTTCATAACCTGTAAACATTTTACGTTTTTCATCTTTCAAGTGTTCAATCTCACCGATTTGTCATACTCCCATTCTTTGCATCTCATAATTTTATCCGAAGCGTTCATGTCCTTCACTTTTGACCATGGAGACAGTTTGATATGCACATAATCTCGTGCAAAATAGTGACATTGGTCGTGATGAAGCTCATTTCGTTGCTTGTTGAATGTTCTTGGAAATGCGATTGTTGAATTGAGTACTTGATCCCATGTGTAATTCGTGTAACCGAGTTCAGCAGAAAACGATTCATCATTGAAAAACGGTATCTGAAACTTGTTAAGTTTGTATTTCTGTATGAAGAAAGTGATATCATTGAAACAGTCTAAATAAAAACAGCATATTTTACATGAATGCTTCCGTCAAAAACTGTTTCCCACCTTGCACCAATGATCAGGTTGATACATCATGTAAACAACAGACAGATTGAACATTGCATGTGGAACTTGTTGTACTGATATGATGAGATAAATAATGACTTGCCAATAAGAACATCCACCGATAAGTTGCAGAATTCCTGAAGTTTATGAACATTTGATGTTAAGTTTAGAATGAAAAAATACCTTCGAAATCGATATCCGTGAGGCGTTTTGATTTTGGTTCTTTGTAAGATGCATACTGTTTTTGTTTCTGGTAGTGTTGGTTTCGAATCTCCATTTCACTTCTCAGCCGCGCATTTCTAAAATCAAGAGGTCAAAAAGAGCCTATTAACTTAACGTTCCGTAACATTGCGTTTGTATCTTGAAAATCCATATACAACAACTTACGAAGTTTTCCTTCCATTTTCTGTAGTGACTGATGCTTCACTGGGTGCAACACTTGCTGTTTCAGCATCGACTGTTGTAATACTAGCTTGTGGAGTTAAGAACTTTACTGTTGGAAATTCAGGTTCAGAGTAGATCAACGGATGGTTTTCTAATGGCGATTCGGCGTACGTCAAGGTATTTGTGATGAGATCGGTGTCACTCTAAAAATTTATTTCTCATAAGTTTTTTTTAAGCAAGTCGAGCTAAGGTTATTGAAAATCTGTTCAAAAACACTATAAGTCTTAGGTCTGCAAACTGAGGCAACTCACTCTAATTGGAAGATGTGTTGTGGCAAGAAATGGTTTCGAAGCTTCGTGGGGCTCATAGTTTCCTTCGTTCGGAACTGTGTCGTAAACTATTACTCGTTCTTTCCCCAGTTCCGATTCTTCAACGGGCGGCTCGTCACTCGGAGCAGAGCCCTGCTCGGCCATTCTGAAAAATAAACAATAAAATGGGGAGAAAAAAAAGAGAAAACATAACGATTGAATCAAGTGATCGAAAACAAAAAGTGGTCAAAATACTCCAAATTTTCCTTCTTTCTAGAAAAATCTAAAAACTGAGTTTTCCAACACTTGCTTAAGAAAATCTCAAGTTTTACAAAAAAAACTCCGGGGGCGAATAGATGGAGACAGCTCTTGCGGAGCCTATTTCAATGTAAAGATTCAAAACAAAAATGCATTTAGACAAATTCATAGAAACGTTTCCTTTGAGTTTTTTTGTTTGAAGAAAAACCGACAGATAAAAAGAAAAAAGAGCACAAATTCCACCATCTAAGATGATAAGGAATGTGAGAACTTCGATTTCAGAAAAAAAATAATTCTGTGAAATGAGAGAAATTACTTCTAAATTTGAACAGTTTTGACTCAAAAAATTAACAATAGAACACAAATAAAATGTTTGGAAGGTTTAATTTCGATGTTTGATCATTGAAACTTAGTTCATTCATGTTATTTTTATCATAACTACTTTTTTAAACTCTATATGATCTTTAGATTAATCCGTATCACGTTATAAAAATAGACGAAAACCAGGAAGACATTATATAAAACTTCTTCCTTGATGTAAGAAGTCGTCGTTCTGCCCAAAAGATTAGCAAACGGACTTGTCATGTCTAGCTTCCGTACGCTTGGAGGCAGGCATAATTAAATTGTTTTCGGGGAAAACGAAAAACGGAGCTTGAAGAAGAAGTTGAAGAAAGTACATATTACGAAGTGACAAGGAAACATGGACAAAACTAGAGGATTGCTCGTTCTGACAATAAAAGAAACTGCATTTAAGTGTGGGAGAGTTTTGAGTCGTTGGTGAAGAAAAGATAGGTTGGTCAATGTAATGATAAGAAGACGGAGATCAGAAAAACACCCAGCGGGTAAATATATTATATAACGTTGAGATCCTAAAACTTGTCGAAAAAAAATTCCAGAAAATGGAATCGAAAAAACAATTGGCCCATTTGAAAATAGGACCTCAATCTCAAAAACAAGGCGGGCTAACAAAAATTGAACAGACCCAGGAAAGAGTACTAAAAAGTGTGGCTCAACGTATGTGCCACTTTCGTTTCTCTCACTTCTTTTTCATTCATTTGTCCTCCTGCTTTTCCTTCCGCCGGAATATTTCAATCTTTGAATAATGACCACTGCTTGAAACGAAAAAGAAACAAAAATTTGAAACGAAACAACGTGTGTCGTAGACGAGAAAACGTAAGAAGTCGCGTGTGTGTGTGTTCTCCGTCATTCGATTGCAACCAACTGTCTTTTTTGAAGTCTGAGTGCATCTCAGAGAACTAATTTCAATTAAGATCTTTATATTTTCTAAATTAAGAAAGGTTCACATTCTTTGTTTGGAAATCCAGAGAACTGATTGAATTATTTAGCATTTTTAAGTGCTTATGAATCAATCAGAACATTCCGTATGTGAAAACTTCCAAATCGGACCCTAATTGTCCGAATATATCTTTTTTCAGTTCTAATAGCATATTTCAGACACGAGAACTTTCCCATTCAAAAAAAAAACAGAAAAAAAAGGGGAGAAAAGAAACACTCCTTCATTAATTACTAAATTCGAAGTGACAGTTGCAACTGACACACAAAATGAAGAAAATGAGTGTTATGACTTTTTTGTCGAAGAAAGAACAAGTCCGTTTTGGGGAAGAAGAATTGTAGAAATTGCGGTTAAAGTAGGGTGGGAATGAGTAAACGGAATGAGAGTAGTGGGAAACGGAAGACAATTGTGAACGAATTTCATATGCGTAAAAGATATTAGGTCGGAGGGTATAGAAGGGATTAGAGACCACTATTGTTGCATTTTGTGTCACATATCTAACGAGTAAGAACAATGAATGAGAGAGGAACAAGAATTCTTAATTTCAACGCTTGGCTAAGAACCTAACACTCACAAAACAGACAAAAATGGCGTGAACAACCTTGAACTTCAGTGTTTTTTTTGCATTGTTCAAGTCTTGAGGGAATCAGTCTAACATTCAGGTCACAATATTCCGTCTGTTATACTTCTAGAATAACAAAAAAAAAGTGTCAACTAATAAGTGAAAGGTGTCAGTTAGACACTTTTACTCACAAAGGATTATACTCTCTTCCGTCTCTTGTTTAGTGTTTGGCTAGCGGCTAAGCACTTCTTTACTGTTTTCATGCCATGAAGTGAGATAAAAATTGATGTTTCAGGATTAGAAAAGTGAAATGCTTCGTCTAGATTAGACTAGTTGTTTTGAAAACAAAACTTACTGAACTCGGTCCGTTTGTCTCGGGTTACTCGAGTATGATGTCTGATGAGTCGGCTAGAATTTCAATGGTCATGTGAAAAATGTACTTTTCAATTCTATCCGGACTTTCTCAGCAGTGAAAGTGTTAATTGGAAAACAACATGAAAATGGTCGGAAATCGCAATGTTTTTGTATCGGCAAAACGTTCTCACGCAGTATTCAAGACAACATGATAGTTTTGTGAGTTTTCAGACTTTTTATTAGTCACAATGATATCGATTTCAAGACATTCAGCTTTATGGTTTCAAAATGTCCCAAAACCTTGAGAACAGATGGGCTCAGTTAAAAAAGATTTCAAATTAGTGGGGGCTCAAGACGACCCAACCTCATCGGTATTGGCACAGCTGCAAATGATTTGTGCTCTATTTTTCATGGTTGTCTCCTATGAATTGCCTGACTCAATCATTGTTAAGAAGGTTTCATCCTCTAGGAATTTCCACCCGAAACACGAGAGCATCTCCAGAATCGGCGAAGATATGTACGAAACCAGTACAATATATAAAAGAAAGAATTCACCTGTGAACTAGATAATGCCCACAGAAACATTGGAAAATTTCCAGAACAGCATCAAATGATACTAATCCCATGAAAGTTTCAAACAAAAAACTTCAAATCAAAAACGCACTTGTTCAGTTGACTCAACACATTCAAAGGTCTTCATAAAAAAGGCGCCAAAATTTCGTAATTGCCGGAAAGTTCTCGAGCGATGAGCATCGAGAGTATTTGAATTTTTTTGAATCCCGCTTTGTCCAGGTGGAGTACAAAAATGACGGTCGAAGAATCGTTATTAGTTTGACTGTTGATACAAAACCAAAATCAATTCAAATTCATCTACGAAGACTTTGAGGCTTCAAAGTTCAAAGAAAATTTTTGCATCTGAAAAACTTCTGAACACTATTGAATAATCTAGAAGGCGTGAAAAATACCAGAATTTTATTTAAATTCGTAATCGTTAAGAATAATATCACAGAAGTCAAGGAGAATTGATGCATAATAATAAAAGTTAGCTAGAAAAAAATAAAATTATAATAATGAGAAAATATAGTCTAGCAATCACTAATTTACTGGATCAATTTTCTGATCATGTATTGAAGGATTCCTCCGTTGCGGTAGTAGGTGAGCTCAACCTCAGTATCGAATCTGCAGATGACTTGGAAGGTAGTTCCATTTGATACTTGCACGTCGATAAGTTGTCCTGGCTTGAGGTCTTCTGGGACAGCAATGCTGAACTGTTCCTTTCCGGTGAGACCCAAGCTGTCGGCATTTTGTCCAGCTTGGAATTGGAATGGAATGATTCCCATACCGATCAAGTTGGAACGATGGATTCTCTCGAAGCTTTCAGCAATAACAGCCTTGACTCCCTGGAGGAATGGTCCCTTAGCGGCCCAATCGCGAGAAGATCCACATCCGTATTCCTTTCCGGCAAGAATAATTGCTGGAATTCCAGCGTCCTTGTACTTTTGAGCGGCATCGAAAATATCGAGCTCTTCTCCGGATGGAACATGAAGAGTGATCGGTCCGACCTTTGAAGCGAGCTTGTTAACCAATCTGATGTTAGCGAAGGTTCCACGAGCCATAATCTGAAAAAGGTGTCATTGTTATGCTGTTATGTCAAAAATTAGAACCGTACCTCATCGTTTCCACGGCGAGCTCCATAAGTGTTGAAATCTCTCTGGGTAACTCCGCGGCTAGCCAAGAATCTGGCGGCTGGAGATGTCTTAGAAATGGATCCAGCCGGAGAGATGTGATCAGTGGTGACAGAGTCTCCCAAGTTCAGCAAAACGTGAGCGTTGACAATGTCAGATTGAGTTGGGAGCTCGTTAGTCATTCCATCGAAGAATGGAACCTTCTTGATGTAGGTGGAGTTGTCATCCCATGGGTAGAGCTTGACAGCTGGGCATTCCAATTGTTGCCATTCAGTGGATCCAAGTTCAATGTTAGCGTAGACTTCACGGAAGAATTGTGGCTTCACGAACTCTTCTTCGAACTTGGCGACCTCAGTTCTGGTTGGCCAGATATCAGCAAGGCGGACCTCCTTTCCGTCTGGGGTGACAGCGAGAACTCCATTAATGTCGACATTGACGTTTCCAATGATGGAGTAGAGGACAGCCAATGGTGGAGATGCAAGATAGTTGGCACGGACATGTGGGTGGATACGTCCTTCGAAGTTTCTGTTTCCAGAAAGTACTCCAGCGACAACAAGATTGTTCTGCAAAAATTTCATGAGTTAACTTCACAATTTGAACTGAATACCTCCTCGATAGCTTTAGTGACTGGGTCATCAAGTGGCCCAGAGTTTCCGATACAAGTCATGCATCCGTATCCAGCAATGTTGAACCCGATCTTCTCGAGGTATGGAAGAAGTCCGGAAGCCTCCAAGTACTTGGTGACAACTCCGGATCCTGGAGACAAGGAAGTCTTGACGTATGGCTGAACGTTCAATCCAAGCTCGACAGCCTTCTTGGCGACAAGTCCAGCAGCAAGCATGACACTTGGATTACTGGTGTTAGTGCACGAGGTGATGGCGGCAATGACAACAGATCTGAAAAACAACGTATGAAAAAATGCAAGTATTTTCCAGAGAGTGATGAAACGACAAGACTCACCCGTGTCCAAGCTCAGCGGTTCTTCCGTTGTTGGTGACTGTCACAGTCTTGGTAGCATCTTCTGGCTTGAGTCCGAAAGCCTTGAATGAGATCTTATCGGTGAGTCCCTTGGTGAAGTCTTGAGCAAGAGTAGAGAGCTCAACTCTGTCATGTGGACGTTTTGGTCCAGACACACTTGGGACAACGTTTCCGAGATCCAACTTGAGAGTGGTGGTGTATGTTGGGCGGTAAGAATCGTTGGTGAAGTCGACGAACATGCCAACTGATTTGAGGTATTGCTCAACGCGTTGAGTGTAATCAGTATCACGTCCGGTTTGGGTCAGGTAGTCAATGGTACGCTTATCGACTGGGAAGAATCCGATAGTAGCTCCGTACTCTGGGCACATGTTGGCAATTGTAGCACGATCAGCGATGGAAAGGGAAGCAACTCCGGTTCCGAAGAACTCAACGAACTTTCCGACGACTCCCAAGTCACGGAGGTTCTTAGTGATGGTAAGGACCAAGTCAGTACTGGTGACAGTGTCGCTGAGGTGCCCAACGAGTTCGTATCCAATGACTTCTGGGATAACCATGGAGATTGGTTGACCGAGCATAACAGCCTCAGCCTCAATTCCTCCAACTCCCCATCCAAGAACTCCACTTCCATCGATCATAGTGGTATGGGAGTCGGTTCCAACAACAGAGTCTGGGTAGAGGACACCATCCTTTCCAACGAAGACGGTTCTGGCGAGGTACTCAAGATTGACTTGATGAACGATTCCGGATCCTGGTGGAACGATGAGAAGGTTGTCGAATGCCTTGGATCCCCACTGAAAAAATGTTTTGTTCGATGTCCTACTATGTATGGTTTTTGTGTTTGTCTGTGTGTTCATTGAACAGAACCGCGATAAGGACGATGATTTTTATAGCGTGATTTTGTTAACAGTGTGGGGAGAGTAAAACGTGACGCCGAAAACGTTGGAAATGACATTCTCCCGAGTTCTCACCTTCAAGAAGTTGAAGCGTTCTCTGTTTCTTTCAAATTCAATGGATTGATTCTTGGCAAGAGCGTCTAGGCTAAAAAGAAGAATTGATGTGTTTGCAAATTCAGATAGCGTGAAACGTACTTTCCGTAGTGGTCGACTTGCACGGAGTGATCGATGACAAGGTCAACTGGACACACTGGATTGATTTTTGCGGGGTCGGCACCCATGTTCTGAACAGCGTCACGCATAGCAGCCAAATCGACAACGGCTGGGACTCCACTGAAAGAAGAAAACGATGTTTCTGGAGGTGTTCAGGTTGAAACTTACGTGAAATCTTGAAGGATAACACGGGCTGGCTTGAATGGGATTTCAGCCTGGTTGCGTTGGCTGTTTTTCCAGTCGAGAATGGTTTCAACGTCCTTCTTCAACACGTGGAACTCATCGCAATGACGGACGGCAGCCTCCAACAAGTACTTGATAGAAATTGGAAGTTCATCTGGAACAGGAAACTTTAGATTCGGGATATTTTTGTTAGCTTTCACTCACTGTAACGATCATCATTGAGTCCATTCAAATCGAAATACTTGTAGACGTTGTCTCCGATGGCCAAGTCGCGGATAAGGTTGTCGAACGCCATATCTGTAATTTCTAACGTTGCTGAGTCAAAAAACGTGAAGATGAAAAAGAACCGAGAACGACAACCGTGCAAGATGATGAGAAGAGTGGCTGAGAGAGAAGAGGTAGGTAGGCGTACCCTTTTTGTGTAGCCTACCTGCCCTCGACTGTGTGTGTGTGTGTGAGTGAGCGCATTATTGTGTGTATCTGGGAAAAGACGAGAGCGACGTTTGTGTGTGTGTGTGCCAAGGTCGGTCGTAGATAGGCATCTTCATATCAGCTATTAGGGCGAAAATTGCGTTGCTTTCTTATGTTTCTAGAGAAAAACGTCAAAAAAAGCGATGAGAAAGAAGATGGTATCTTATGGAATACAGAAAACGCCGGAGATTTGCACGCTAAGATAGTGCAACAAAAAAAGAAGGGAAAGGTCAGTCCGCAAACACACATGCATACTCTTTGCGTACTTGACCCAATGAACCACGATTAAAGGGACATTCTTTTTTTTAAAGGCTGCGTGTTTCGTCATTGTAGAAATCGCCAGACAAATGATAAACAGAAGAAATAAATGATAAAGATACCGAGATTTCTCTCGTTTCTGATCTGTTGATAAAAAATCACTTTAAGATATAATCGCGTGGGAGAACTTTCCACCAAGTAGGTGGAAACGATTGAAAAAGTGACTCAACAATGAGCGGAATGTTGGAAAAATATATCGTACTAAATATTTCAAAAGCGTTGAACTCCCAGCGGGACTTGAGGAAAAAAACGAATGATTTTGGATGGTTGAGAGCTCATGAAAAACTTTGCAGTTCATCGGAGGGGTGGAGCTTCAGCTCGAAATCGGTTTGTGTTTCAACAGAAACTAATTGATGAATGACAAACACTACAAGATGTTTTTTATGTAAAGATATTCAGGAAATGCTAAAGTTTCCACTGTGAATAAAAATACCATGTTCACTTATTTTTTAGAGAGTGTAGTGCAAATTTATGTTTTTAATGAACAAATTTTTATTTGAAATTAAGGAGTATCACACTTAAAGTCAGGGAACCAGAGAAAGTTGAATTTATTAGATTTCCTGTCGTACGTCAAGTCAATGGTATGATCCGGTGGCCCCTCTCCTTTATGTTTGAATTCCATTATTACGCGAAAAATAATCTTGTCGTTCAACTCAACGATATCGTCGATTGTTATTTTAAAATTCCGACGGACTGTCAAGTCGACGATTACCATCGAACAGAGTGCTGGAAATGTAACAGTTTTTAGCTTTCGTTGAATTATGATTACTTGTTTCTTTCATGGGTGCTTTTTGACAGAATTTGATGTGGCAATCATCCGATAACCACGAGTTAATCAGATCGGAATTTTTGGTTTCGAGTGTTTTTTTGAAGCTTTCGAAGATCTGCTTGCTTTCGAGGTGTCTGTCCTCCGGCCATTGAGCATCGACATTGCCCGCAAAGAAATTGATGGCAAGGAAGACGAAGAACACCAAAAGAACACGAATTCTCATTGGTGAGACTGAAAAACTGAGAATTTTCGGAATAGAAAATTAAGGGAGTTTCAGCCGAGGCAGGTAGGGAGAAAGAAAGAAGGGAAGAAGAGCAAGATGCCTTGTACGGTGTCAGCGCGGCCTTATATAGGGATTTTAATTCGATTATGGAAAAAAATAGAGAGAAGAAGAGAAGGAGAAGGCGATCATAAAAATAATCGTGGGATGGGAACCCTTTTTGAAATTCAGGCCAATTGAAATGCGGGGGAGGAAACGACGAGAAAGACACTATGAGAAAATAGAAAAATGCAAAATAAAAAAGAAATCAAACACAAAAACCCTGTGAATAAAAAAGGCATTTATTTTGAGAACCAAAACCTCAAGTATGGATAATCAAATCCTTTATTCAGAAAGTTAAGAGAAAGGACAGAAAAGGGAGAAAACTGATCTGTATGTGGAGAGCCCTTCCTTTTATACTTTTCGGTCGGGCAATAGAATCAGTTAATAAACCACACAAGAGATGTAATAAACCGCAAATAAAAGGTAATGAAACACAAAAGGTGCAATAAAAGTTGAAAAATATACATAGGAACGATTCTGCAAAAATTGATCTCTGATACACCGTATTTGACAGTACTGGTCTAAAAATGAAAACAAAAGAGAAAATATCTAGAACCAAATTGAACATTCAAGAAGCGAAGTGAGTCTGAAAAACCCGAGTGCCAAAAACAAAATTATAGACAATCTCAAGTATCTGTTCTTATCATTCATTTCCAATTATACATATTATCAAAACGTTTCTTTTTATAATAACGCTGTGGCTTGGTGATCATTACAGAAAAAAGTGACGTCTCCAAGCTGGCCCTTTCTGTCCAAGTATCTGTTCTCGATAAATAAAACGGAACTGAATACTAGAGAATGATTTCAGGATAGTGAAGCGGTAGAGGCTGATTTCGGTAAATGAAAGATTTGTCCGTTCTCTGTGGGAAGCTTGTTTCATGTAATCTCAGGGTGGCTTCGGTTTTGACTTATCCTATAGCACCTGAAAAAAGTTTGTTGTCTTTGAAGAATCACTTGGAGAGCGTTTATCAGAAGGTTTTCTAAACAGTTGTCAGTTGAAAAAGTAAAGTGAATTGAATTTTTTCAACAATGTTGTCGACGAATTTTCTTAACAGGCTCTTTTCCAAGTTATGAGCTGTTTTCCCAGTTCTCAGAAATTATGATGGACGTTCATAATAGTTCCTCAAAGTGTATCACCGATGCGCCAGAACTGATCACTTCGATAACTTCTATCATAGACACGTAATCTCGGAAACAAGCTTCTATTGGTATGTTTTACCTCTTTCCTGCTATGCCATTCTTTGATTCTATTTTCCAGACAGTGCCTTCACGGTTGCTAATAACAAACTAATATACATAACAACATAGTCATCAGTGTACATCCGAAAAACGTAGAATTCTTAGCTGTTGTGACATACATTCATTTCGCCTGCTCCATTAAACGCCATCTACTCACTTCCGATGGGCCCTTCCGGCATGATAAGAAGCAAGTGGCTACATAAGACTTGGCACCTCCTCCGGAGATTCATCAACTCAATCAAACCGAATTTCTTCATCGTATATATCTGTTTATATCTATCAAAACACATTTTGAAGGTGTCCGTTGTCTTACTGTTTTTATTGTTTGAAGGGACTATGCCCCTGTTCTGAAATGATAAATGCGTCTATATTTCTTCATACTCCCTCTCCTCTTTCTTGCGGAGTCAAGACGATCCATTAGTAAAATCAGTCATGATGAAATCAATCAGCATGTCAAAACCACGCTTAGCTGTAAGATAATAATGCAATCAAATCGAGATCAAATCTGTTTTTTTTTAGCAGAAGGGATTGTCCGAATCGGACATCTTCATCCTGCCAACCCTATTATTGCTCATGAACCAGATGTATTGAAAATGTGTGCGGATGATTTGAAAACTAGGAATATTCTACCTCAAAATTATAGTCTGAAGTGAGAGAAAAACATTAGAATCAAAACTGAAAAATCCAATTTTAGTGTATTCACAATGGAAAGTTGCAATAAATTTTCGGGAGTTGAACATGCTGCTTTTCTTCATTATATCAAAAATGCTTCTGTATATTTTGGACCAGGGTGTAATAATGGTACTGGGTTAATTTATTTTTGAAAGCATTTTTATAAAAATTTCCAGAAATGCTTGTGATTGGCCGTTTGGCACCTAGATGGAATGTACCAATTATTGCTCATATGTCAGGGGATGATGCTCTATCAGATCGGGTTCAGTTCCCAACTCTTGGATCAGTGGCTTTAACATCGGCTAGTGAAATGGCAAAAGCTACAGTCACATACTTGAACTTGAACAATTGGAATCAGGTAAGAGTCATTTAGCAGAAAATATGAGTTCTCTCAAGGCTACACCTAGCAGAAAAAGGAGTGGGTTCACTATTGGCTTGGGTATAAGTTTCCTTAATAGAACTGTATGTAACGGAGTGCAAAAATGTTTTATTTTGAATGAAAAAACTGATTTTGATTTGAAAGTTTTGATTTCAATTTTCAAACCAACGAAAGATAGTTTTTACCATTTTTTGTCATATTCTTTTTTCTCGAATGAAGTAACAACATATTTCCTCATTTCAATATTCCTTACAATACTGATCTTTTGTTCTTCATTCCAATTTTATGTAATCCGAAAATTTTTGCAACAAGCCGTCTTGACTCAAAAATGCTCTTTAATCGATTATGCTTCAAATGTTGAACTGAACTCTTCTTGAACTTTGATATTTTATTCTATCTATTCACATTAACATTAATTTCTATTTGTACTTTAACAGTTTCGATTTCTTTTTTACTAGATTTTTTCTTTGAAAGTTTGATTTAGTTCCCATTTTATATTCACTTGTTACATTAGGCAAGTATATCTCCCATTTGTGGACCGAAAATCTGATCTAACTCGATTATGTTCGTTTTCCACGTAACACCGACGCTTGTCTGAAAATTTCATCACTGTGACTCAACACCGGATGTAGTCATTGGCCAAATAAATATAACCAGCTGTAACGCCTCGATCTGTCCAGAGAAATCGGGGTGGGGACTCCAAAATGGATTCGAGGATTATAGACTAATCCGTTATTAGTCGGCTTGTTTTTAGACACCTCCCTCTTTTTGAGCCGGATATCGGATGTAGCTATAGACGACATTAACATCAAAAATAACAATATTTCAGATTGGAATTGTGCGACCCAGCTATGGTTTTGAACGGTTGTCAGTGTATTCTTTACAACATCAAATTAAGAAAAGAGATATCAATCTCAACGTTGTCATTGAAGTTGAACCATTCAGTTCGCCCGAAGAAATTATCGCTTCTGGAAAACTCACAACACTACAAAGCCAAGCAAGAAGTGGGTTTTTCTAATGCAGATTGCATTTTTACAAGCAACTAGTATCTGAAGATGATTAGTAACATCGATCTAATATCAACTTACTGCCATTTTCTTATCTGCTGATATTTCTTTTTTTCGAACAATCAAAGATTCTAATTTTTAGTCATTGTCGTTGAACTTGGAATGGATATCCACACAGTTACAAACTTCATGCTTGCCGTACACAGATCTGAAATGAAAAATGAGGAGTTTGTGTTCGTAATCCCTTGGCTCGCCCATGTAAGTCTAAATGCATTATCATAATCTAAACTGACATCTAACATCTCCAGCAAAACGATCATTATCCGTGGGAAGCGGCTAATGTGGATAAACAAGAAGTGAAATCCGCTTTTGAGAACACGATTATCATCACAGCTCACGGATATGATAAAAAGTTTTTCGATGATTTCCAGTTGAAGTTCAGTTCTAAGACTGGTGTCTTGGCAAATCATGTCAGTTTTTATATTGGTAGAGCTAAGCGTTCATGTTCTTTTTTTTCAGTATGCCACATTATCTTACATGTCTCTTTACGATGCGTTGTTTCTGTATGGGTTAGCTCTGAGGGATGCGTTTGAAGACGGTGGTGGTTACAATGTACATATGAATGGTTCTTTGATTTGGTCTAGAATGACAAATCGACAGTTCATCGGTAAACTTGAAATTTTCCATTAAATCATTGAACCAAAACATGGTAAACTTCAGGAATGACCGGTCAAGTTTTGATGAATAACAAAGCTATTCGTGTACCATCGTATGCTACTTATCATGCTATCAATGGAACACTGAAGGTAAACTAAACCCCCTTGATATTTGGTCATTTTTTTGCAAATGTAATATTCTAGATTGTTGTCGAACTGGAAGCCAAAAATAACGATCGTGGACAATGTGAGAAAAATGAAGACATGTGTTCTGAACATGTAATAATATACTTTTTGACTTCTTCATAATTCTTGCAATTTCAGGTTGCTCATGAAACGATTCAGTACTATTGGCCATCAGACAGTGGAAAACTACCTCCAGCAGTACCTAAGTGTGGTTTCACAGGATCTGAATGTGACTACAGACCATATTTCATTGGAGCTAGTATACTAGCATTCCTTCTCACCGTTGGTCCATTGTCATATTTCATTTATTTGAAACAGTAAGTCTAGGCATTCAAAAGTTACGTGTTAGCATAAACTTCATTTAGAAAAGAGAGGTTACTATATGATATGACATGGAGGATACCCAGAGAGTCTATCAAATTACTGGAAGGAAAATCGGTACTTTGTAGTTTCAAACACGTGAATTCAAATTTCAATTTCTAGAGATCAGAACATTCTTTGGCAAGCAAGTCTCAAAGTTCGGGATCATTTTCTGGTAGTATGAACTCTAAACAAAATGGATTGATTGCTGCCAAACAAGCAGTTTCAAATGGTGTCAAACTTGCTATCAAGGTATTCCTAGTATAGCTTTAATTTGTTTTACCTATTCACTTTTCAGCGTTACCAACAAGTTCGGAATATCACTTTCCCAAAATCCGAACTGAGACTATTGAAAGAGCTGAAAATTTTGGAGAATGATAATTTGAACAAGTTTTATGGAATTTCATTCAATCAACAAAATGAGTTCATTGTTATGTGGGTTCTTTGTTCTCGTGGAAGTTTGGAAGATATCCTTTTCAATGATGAACTAAAACTCGGAAGAAATTTCCAAGTTTCTTTTGCCAAAGACGTTGTTAAGGTGTGCTCATCTTTTTTGAACAATAGTATATTTCGAAGTTTAGGGTCTCAATTTTTTACACACCTCCCCACTTTTCCACCACGGAATGTTGTGTCTCCAAAACTGCCTTGTCGACTCTAACTGGACAGTCAAACTGACAAACTTTGCCACTGAACAAATCATTTTTGAAAAATTGGATCATAATGAGCTCCGTCCATACGTCAATGCTGATAGTGAATCCGCAGAAGATGTTCCAGATCCAACAAAAGACTTTGCTAGAAAAAGTTCGTTCAGATACAGGGGATGGCTGAGTGTTCATTTTTGATTTTCAGAGTATTTACAACAAGCTCCTGAAATAATCCGTGAAATAGTTACCACGAAGACTATACCAGAAGGATCACAGAGTGCTGAC
>GL379786.1:0-97122 GCA_000143925.2 Caenorhabditis brenneri | reverse complement strand
TATACCAGAAAGGATTCCCAGAGGGGTGACAATATATGCTTTAGGGAATGGTTTTATATCAAATTTTGTTCCGAGTTGAACCATTTCATGGAGAAACAAAAGCATTAATAGTAAGTTTGCTGGGAATATTACGTAAAACCAAATATTTTCATTTAGAACTCATGGAAATGTTGGCGATGGCAAATGATGATGATCAGTGGATCAGACCTACTTTCCCATCATCAAACACAGGTGAAGGGTACAATTTACAGGTAATTTTTGCTATTATATATTTTAAAATCTGTGTTCAATTTTAGCTGTTATCTTGTATTGAAGCCTGTTGGCTAGAAATCCCAGAGATGAGACCTCCAATCAAAAAAGTACGAACAATGGTGAATGCTAATTTGAAATCAACGTGAGCTATTTTGAAACTGGTTTAAACTTATTCCGGTTAATTTCATTTTCAGTGGAAAAGGATCACTCGTCGACCAAATGATGAAAATGATGGAAGAGTACACCGCCAATCTAGAAAACATGGTCAGAGATCGAACTGCTCTCCTAGAAGAGGCTCAGAAACAAGCAGATCGTCTTCTGAACAGCATGCTTCCAAAGTATGTTCAAATTCATTACATCTTATTATTCTGCCCTCTACTGATATTCTCTGATATTCCGCATGATTCACTTAAAAATGCATATTGCCGCCTACAGAAGCATAGATTTTCACATACCGATCTGAAGAGTTTGTGCAAATCTGTCGCATCTGTAGGCGGCGATTATGCAGTCATTTGAGCACCTAGCACTTCATTGTGATGTTTCCATGTGGAATTGATCATTGATCCTGAAATATTTGAACATACTTCCAGATCGATTGCTGAAGATCTCAAAGTTGGAAAATCAGTTTTGCCTCAACTCTACAGTTGCGCTACTGTCTTGTTTTCTGATATCCGTGGATTTACCCGTATTTCTTCAACATCCACTCCACTTCAGGTGAAATATAACATTTCATATAATTATAACTGACATTTTCTCAGGTTGTTACATTCCTCAACGATATGTTCAGCGGATTTGATGCAATTATTGCGAAACACGACGCATATAAAGTTGAAACTATTGGAGATGCTTATATGATTGTATCAGGAGTTCCAACAGAAAACGGAAACAATCATGCACAAAATATTGCAGATATTGCGCTGAAAATGAGAGCGGTAGACAAAAAATTTTTTTTCTTAAGTAATTATCATCAAATTCAGTTTATCTGCAACTTCAAACTTGCTCATCGTCCTGAAGAACTTATGATGGTCCGGATAGGATTTCACAGTGGTCCTGTTGCAGCTGGAGTTGTTGGACTTGCAGCTCCCCGCTACTGTCTTTTTGGAGACACTGTGAACACTGCTTCTAGAATGGAAAGTACTGGAGTTGCCAATAAGATTCAGGTGATTTCTTCCTCAATTTCTGAAAATTTCTTACTTCCTTATTGCAGATTTCCGAGGGAGCCTATAATCTTCTTCATTGCTTCTTCCCTCAATTCCAAATGGTTGAGAGAGGCAAGATTGAAGTGAAAGTAAGTGAGAGGATTGAAAAAGATTTATTGTTTTTTGCAACGAAACTCATCTATTATTACAGGGGAAAGGAGAGTGCTTGACATATTACCTCGAAGGAAGAACTGGAAAATAAATTGGATATACGATTGGATCCCTCGATAAAGCATGCTTCGTTTTCAAAATTTCAATTAATCAAATGAGTCAGTAAAAACGTAAAGCTACCGTACCCTGATTCTCTATTGTGAAATTTCCAGATTCTAGTCATTTCACATCTACAATTATCACTGCAACTTCAAAAATATTTGGATAATTTCAATATAGCTCTGTTTCAAATTTTGCATTGCACTAAATTTGCTCCACTATAGATATAAATAAGTTTGTTTCCTTTATTGTATCCTTTCCGCATAATCTCGGAGTATGTTAAAAATATTTATTGCAAACAAAATCTTTCAAATAGAATACAATTATGAGCATTGTTCCTACAGTCAAACCAAACAAATATTTTCAACATAATTTTTTTATTAAAGCAAGAAAAGCGACGACAAAACTTTGAGAAGGAATTTGTACACAAACACAGTAAGCAGCGATTTTTTTTGGTCCCAATAAATACAATAAGCAAGCACAGAAAGCAATCGTATCACAGATCTGCAAAATATTTTTAGCGGTAAAGCGATGCGATTAGGGTAAGGCAGATGTTATAAGTATAAGAAAGGTAACCCCTAGACTAAATACCGACTTCTCGTGAAAACCCCTTTACCCCGGTGCCATATTATTATTATTATCATACGAGTTGTCTCCTTTCAAAGATTGTAGCTTCGGGTTGATTTGCTTCGTCCTATCTGCAAATGGTTGTAGAAATGACTGTGAACAATTCTTCCTTTCAAACTTACAGCTTTGGGCTTCTTGGCTTGGATTGAAGTACGGAGGGGTTGGACTGTAGTGTGTGTAGAGGAGTTATCTTTGAGAAGAGTTGAACGTTCCCCATTCGATACTTGGACAACTGTGTTAGCTGGATGGGCTGGAGTTTGATTGTAGTGAGTGAGTTCAGTTCGGAGAGCAGTTCTTCGGTAGTTGGTGCAGAATTTTCCACGTGACATCTTGTTTATTAGCATTTTCATGATTCGGATGAATCCTGCAAACGTTTCCGTTTCGCACATGACTATTTATTTCTCATCTTTTTTCTGAATGCACACAAAACCAACCTTCCCGGAAACTCTGCGACATCAAAGCATAAAGGATTGGGTTGAGGCACGAATTGGTGTAGGCAAGAACTTGGCTTGCAATTTGAACAATGACCATGATGACACCATGAGAAATGACTAGTGGTTCTGGGTAAGCAATACCGGACATGAAAAAGCAAACGTTGAGTGGTAACCAGCAAAGAGCCCAAGTGATCAGAACGCAAAGAACGAGACGAGTAACCTAGAACAGGTTTGTTTTTTCAAAATTTTTCAGTGATAAAGTATTCACCTTCCGTTTGGCTGCCGTAGCTTCCGGCCTCCTTCGTATACTAGACCCGCTATCCCGATTAGCCAGCTGAAAATTATTTCTGTTTGTGTTCGATTTGCATCCCAAGTTACAAACGTTTCTGGCTCCCGCAACTTGTGAATTACCCGGTCTCGGCATATCCCAAAGTTTTCTCAACATCAAACCGTACAAAACCACAGAGATTCCCAATGGAAGAACATATCCGAACACGTTGAAAGTCATGAAATAAGTGCGAGCCTGGAAAGATCTCGAATAATATTTTTTCTCAGAGATCATATTCTAACCATGAATGGTGATGCCTCCGCGGTGGCAATTGTCAAGATAGCACACGTTGAGCGTTTTTCCATAATGAAATCATACACGTAAATTCCATGCATTTGGCCCACAGGGATCTTAAATCACGAGATGTGTTTTTTTTCTTTTTTTCCCAGCTTCGTTCTAGGGTATCCTAATTACCTGAGAAGCAATGATAACGACATAAATGATGAACAATGCGATCACAGTGTTTTTTGGTGTTCTGTATACCATTGAATCTACTGGGTACACAACTGCAAGGTAACGGTCCACAGCCATCAAAGTCAACGTCCAAACGCTACAGTACGCAGAAGTGTGCTAAAACGAGCTAATTTGGAGAGAGAAATAGTGACAATTGTTGCTAATTAGAACTTCAATGATCTGTTTTTTAGTGCTCTTCAAAGAAAAACTAACCTGAAAGAAGTTGATCATAGAGCACGTCCACTCCGGAAAAATCCATGTTGGGGCTGCATAATCAATTGCGGTGAATGGCACGCAGAGAAGTAAAAACATCAAGTCAGAGATGGCAAGGCCTAAAAATTTCAGAGTCTAGCACCATCTAGGCTTAATAAAGTTACCAATGATAAGGGTATTGGTCGAATTCCGCATTTGTCGTCCGAACGCAACAATCACCACCAAAGCGTTTCCGATAAGACCAACAGCAATGATAACCGCAAAGATCGAGGGAATGATGATCCCAATCTTACGTTCAAAACTTATGGTGTCATCGTAGATTCTTAATCAAAAAAGAAACAGTACTAGAAACACTATCAGGATTGAATTCTTACTTTTGGAGGTGTTCTTTTTCTTCTTTGGTTAGATTTTCAAACTCCATGATGGGAAAAAGATACGAAGAGTTAGAGGGCGTGAGATCGAACTGCAATATACAAGCAAATGAATTATAAAAGCTTGAAGGCGAAGAAAAGTTCCGATGAAGAAAGAAACGTCACCACTCCAAGGTGAACAGAAGAAAGAATGAGGAAAAAAGGAAAGAAATGAGGAAAAGAAATAAATCTTTTTTTTTTGAAAGCGAAAGCTCGTGAGGGGCCACGATCTCGTGAGTTATGAGCCGAATCGCCTAGAAACCGTCCGAAGAAAATTCGGGAAAGGGGTGGAGCCTGAAGAGGACTTCTTTCTTCTAAGAAGATTGACGTTTTCGGAGCCTACTTCAATTTTTCAAAATGAGGTGGATGGATGTGCTGAAATGGGGTGGAAAACGGCATGGATGGATGAAATCACGCGTAGGAGTTTGATGGCTGTACGATTGATGACTATTCTCGGGAAGAAAATTGAAGAAAAATAAAGCTCTGAAGTATAATGGGATGAGATTTGAAATGAGATTTTTTGCAGAGAATCTGCAAAAACTAGAAAAAACTGAAAATGAGAAGAGCCAAACCGAAGAACCTCCAATTATCCAGGGTTGCATATTGTCGAATGGTTGAGTTAGTCAATAGGCAAAATCTCTTGTCAGGACAAATAATTGTTCTTCTTCACCCCCTTTTTGCCATCCTCCTTTTTTCTTCCCTTTTTAGCACTGTTGTATGCTGCCTCTTTAGTCTTTCACTTGTTTTTATAGTAGCATCTATTGAGCACTGCCTTTTCTCCTTTTCCTCAACGCATCGTCACAAAAACGAGGACGCAAAAACGGCTCCTTACACACTGTTGTGAGTGAAGTGAGAGACATCGATATAGACGAAGAATTGGATTAGTCCGCATCTCTTTTAGATGGGGCGCAAATCAAATGTGAATCTGTTTGATGTTTCAATTAAGCGCCGTAGATGCATGTATGTGCAATGCACGACGACGTGACTAGTTAGTTTTCAGAATAAGAAGATGTAGGATATGAGAAAGAAGATGGAGAAGAATAAGCACTCGAAAAAAGAGCAACACCGGGACATTTGTGTGTCAGGGACCCCTTGATCCAATTTGGCAGCGAAATAGATAGCTAGAAACAGCGATGAATACAACTAGGAAGTGATGTGGATAGAGAAAATGCAATGAACAATTATGCCGCATGGTAATAAGATCCTACTCCCAAAAATGACGATCATCAAAAATCAGAAAATAATTTTTCTTTAATAATTATGGATTAGTCAAAAATGGAAAATCAAAGTCTTTGACACCCAAAGTGACCATCACTGTGATTTTCCAAAAAGTTATGTTCGACTTTTAAAGAATATATGCTAGCACTGAAGTGCTGGATTCTGTATTCCAGTCTATGAACAATAACATCAGACAATCAGGTCAAGTTTGAAAGAAGATCATAGAGTTCTCCCAGATAACTCTGATTTGACCAACCTTCACCCGACTCCACGTGAAAGTGATCGACCTATTCTGTGGGAATTTAACTGAAAACGTGAAATAGTTCTCAAAATACTCACTGCGCTTGTGCAATGAAATTTCGGAATATTGTGATGTATTAAAAATAAACCTACCTTTTCCTGCCAGCAAAGCTATTTGCTAGTGCTGGAAGATAACTTTTATTAGGTTGTAAAGAAAGTCTTGCACCAATGTTAATTTTTTGTTCTAGAAAGTTCTGGAATTTTCCGGAATTTTTCTGAATATTATAATAAGCTAGTATATTGTAGAAACTTTTATCCATGAAATTTATATGCGCGCAGCTCTTTCCACTAGACAAGTATGGCAGTTCTAAGCGAAGAGCAATTTCGAGGCATTGTCTACCATACGTTTCTCCAAGACCGTAGTGTCGCCGGAGCGACTGCCAATATTCATGCTGCGTTCAAGGCAGATGTACAAAGTAGATGGACAATCAATCGATTTTTCAAACGGTTCCAGTCTGGAGATATTTTGTTTGAAAATCAACCTTGTTCTGAACACTCATCTGATCTGAATGATAATGATCTCCGTGAAGCCCTCAAATGCAATCCGGACGCCAGCACACGTGAATTCTCAATAAAGCTTGCCTGTTGCCAACCACCATTGTTTGACATCTGGAGGCTCTTTGTTACAGAAAAGTTGTATCGACATTGATTCCTCACGAACTTCACTCTTGTCAGTTGACAGCAAGGGTAAATGCCGCTTAGTCTTTGCTTTTCCGTCTACGCAGGAAGGGTTTTTTCTGGCATCTCGCTACTGGTAATAAAAGCTGAATTCCGTACGTTAACCGTGCAAAAAAATTTTGGCTCCCTCGCGGAAAACCATCACCAAAAGAGCCAATGCCGAATCTTCCCGAAAAGGAAGTATTGTTACGTTGTTGGTGGGTCATAAAAGGAATGTTCTACTGGGAACTGCTGTCATAGTGTCATACGGTTACTGCTTAATTATATACATTTTAACTTTAGAAATTGGCCAAAGAAATTGGTGAGAAAGGCGGAAAAAAATTATGAAAACTGTAATCTTGGTGCAAGACTTTCCTTACAACCTAATAGAAACAAGAAGTACGTTTCAAAATACATGTAGTACTGAATATTTTCTATCAAAACTTAAAAATGATATCAACTTATACAGGAAAAGTACTTTTTCAGCAATACTCCGTGTAAGAAAACAACAACATTTTTCCAGCAACTCGATTGCTGAAAACGCGTGAACTAACAAAGAGCAAGAAAGTACTCGGCTTCTTTTCTAAGAATGGATTTAGTTATTCACCTCGAACAAAGGTTAGAAACTTTTGAAAACTTTTTTCGCGTCGTTGGTGGGAAAAAAGAACTTTTGTTCGGATTACCTCAAGAGCGAATATCTGAGTAAACCGAGAACTTTAGCAGAATGAAGACCTACTCGGAAAGTTGGCAAAAAACTCGAAAAAGTGACATTGACATCTGTGCGACTAGTCATTCTTCACAAAAATAGCAATAATATCTGACGTGAGATGCGAACGAAAAAAAATTGTCAGTCAAGTTATGCTTACTGACTTCCCAGAAAGGCCTCAGGGCAAACATCTCTATATACGTACCATTAGGCGTCAGAAAAGCAAGAATGGATACTGATAGGATTTGAGAGTAGAATGTTGTTGAAAGTCATTGTTCTTTTAGTATGATTAGCAAGAGAGTAAATGAATATAAACCAGAGCTGTGCGAAGTTCTGAACTCCTTACTTTTCCATCTTGGTGCTGCAGAATTCCTTCTTTCGTTTTCGAATCCGTTCGATTTTGAAAAATTGCGTTCGGTTCATCTGTTCATGTTCATTTCGTTACAACTGGATAATTGCAAGCCTGAGATTTAGGTGCTTATGCCTGAGATTGAGGTGCAATATAATACCTTCGGTGGCTCTGGGAAAAACATTATTGGATAACATTATCAAGAGTTATTGTTGTATTGGTATCTGATCAATTTTAAAACAAATTTTACCGGACTTCAGTAAAAAAAAAGCTGTAATTTTTGAGTCTCGTGTTAGAAATAGTGATACTTGAAGCAAATGCTATTCAAGAATGTGGATGAAAATCAAGAAAAATTCTCGGGAACAGTGTAAATCCAATATAATAAATCCATAATAATGCATGTATAATTGTAAGTGGGAGAGCTATTGTTCACGAGACGATATCCGATTTTCGAAAAAAAAATTGATGTTGTAAGAATCTCTTCTATATACTAAGCGGCAAGCTCTGTCTGTCAGTCTGTCCAGCGCTTTTCACTGAATAACTTTTGAGCCCCTGAACCGTTTGGAACCATACTTGGCACACGGCCATGGGTCCCTGAGCGCTTCAATTCTATAACGTTTTGAGCTCGGATTACTGTAGTATTACGGTAGCTACAGTAACCCATTTTTTGAAACTGTGTTCGGAATGAACGGAATCATCCCAAATTTTGCATGTAGTATCTACGGGACCCCAATAGCACACAAACAAAAAATGGTGAAAATTACTGTAGGATTACGGTAGTTATAGTATTCCAAAAACTCCACCGGCAAGCTCGATGAATAACTTTCGAGAACATTCTCGATTTTTCCAGAAGCTTCTAGAAACTTCCAGGAATTTCTAGAAACTTTCAGCAACTTCGAGAAATTTCCAGAAGCGTAAAAACATAATATTTTGGCGGGAATTCAAATTTTTAAAAATTTGTCGTGAATTTGAATTTTCGGCGGGAGCTCAAGTTTTCAAAGCGTATATCTTTAGAAGAAGGCTTAGGTGCATCCCCGCCAAACTATTAAAAATGGGTTTGAGCATGGTAAATTGACCCCCCATTGAGGAGCGCAGCGACGAACAAAAAGGAGGTGAGCCGCCGTAGGCGGCGCCACCGACTGGTATTAAACTACACATTTAACACAAAAACACAAAACACGAATTTATAGCATCATGATGATATGTTGATGATGTTTTAATTTCCTTGCTGACAAGCTTTTGATTTCAAATGAGTACTTTTCCTGAACTGAAATTATCCAGAATAGTGTATAGTCCTATCATTCTTACACCATTCACATCAACAAGTTTATAGTTTGGCATTTACAACAATTGCATCTTCAAATCAGACGACCTTCTCAGATAGCATTTCCGACGTCGTAACTGGCCAATGATCGATCTTTCAAATCAACTGATTGCTTGAGAAAATACCTAGAAAAGAACCGGGTAGTCGCGACGATCTATGAAAAAACAGACAAACAAAAAAGACATTAGACCGATATGACGTTACTAGTACATTTTGTTGATTGTTTTTAGACCACAGACTAAGTTTAATTCCTAGCTAGGTATTTCTTGACCTTGTTTTGAAGAAAAAGGTAATTAAATGTATCCGCCCCAATTTCTGACCGATGAGCAATTATCCAGATGCGCGAACCGTATTTGACGAAAATGGAACAATAGAGTCTCCTGCCCGCCTTTCTCAATCGTGACGTCGTCAACAAGCAGACTGCCCACTTTCGGTTACTCATATACTGTCAAATATCCGTCTTGTTTGCAGCCTCATTTCCTTTTTTCAAGGTTTACCAGTTAGCCGTTTAGTATTAAATTCTATACATAACTTCATGAAGAGACCATCCTATTGGAAGCTATTCGGTTTTGGATTTCTATTGTTAGTATGTCGAAAAATCGTGATAGCATGTATGGCAATGTATATAGTATGGCAGAACTGGGAAGACGTAGGATTCGAAAGATTGGTAAATCACAAAAAACTTTCTTTATTTAGTTGTGAAAAAAATTTCAGATCAATAATCCTTCCTTGAAAGATGCGGTTGTCCAAATGGATACAAATAGGTCTGGGCTTATTTTGATACTGAATAAGCATGCATTGAACATGACCTATAACTGGTTATGTAATACTCAAAATATACCAGGTACCAAAAAATATTCAGAGAAAAGCTTTACTTTTTTTATTTTCCAGGTGTTCACGAACACTCATATATAGTCACTTTGGACCAGGAGTCTTCTTCTGCATTGAAGAAATCATGGCCAAGTGTTAAGCAGATAAATATTGTTGTTCCAGGATTGAAAGTAAGTTTTTCTCAAATGGACTTTGTAAGCATTTCGATGAAGACGGATCTTTCGATTAAAAAAATTAAAATGTCTTCCTATGATGTTACTAGTAACAATTGTCGGATTCAGGATCCATTTAACTATGGAGATGGATACTACCAACTATTCTACTTGTTCCGAGCAAATCTTGCAAGAGCTATACTTCATTACAATCGTTCATTTTGGATGATTCAACAGGACACTTTTTGGAATGATAGTCTACTGAACATTGATACTGAAAAAGAAGAAAACGTGGACATTCTGTTTGATAGAGCATCGGATAAAGGACCGTTGGTTGCAGGTAACAAACTTTGCATTTTTGTTTTTGGATTCATGTGTTTCAGGCGGATATTATCACGCAAAACCAACTTCCAACTCGAAGAACTACTTTGCAAAATTAGCAAAGGACATTTCCTGGTGGTATGCTCCTGATAACGCCTACATGACCTCTTTATGTGAAGTTTCCGGGTTGGCAAAGTGTGGCAGATTATCCTTCGAGTTAGAAAAATGTTTTTAAATTCACGTAAACATGTGCATATTATTTTCAGCCTTATAACTAATTGGCAATGGCTTCAGGGGACTTCTTCAGGGATTCCTCCGAAATTCATACAGTTTGACGGAGAAACAAAGTTGGGTGGAAAACTTGCCAAGGTAAGATTGCATTTCTGCTGTCAACAACTTCCTTTCTTCTATAACTGTTTCCTATTAAGATGCGAACCATCGGTTTCTATTTCTTGTCAGAAGACCACGATCAATCTACGTGTAACATCAAGTCAGTTCAAGTAAGTCATTCCACCATCTGCAAATTGCCAAGGAAACGAGGAATCACAAATCTCATAAAAAAGAGAAAAGGGAAATTCTGATTTTTGCTTTGTGATTTCTTCCTTTTACCTAAGAGATCAAAACAACACTGTCGGTGGTCATGATGAAAACTTCGAAACGGGTTTCCCTCGAGAATTTGGTGATAGAAAATGATTCTTTCCCCAGACAGTAAACTTTAGGAGAAAAAAATGCTTTGGGTGAGATTGATACCTACATCAACGAAGTATTTTGAACTGTATTGTGATTAAAATGTAAATCTTAAGAGTTATCAAAGAAATTCAAACATCTGAATACAATATGATTAACTGGAAGTCTAATTACTCTTTTGTGAACTAACTCTTTGTGAAAAAAAGCCCTTTGCAAGTATTTTGAAACTTTAAAACATCAGTTTTTCTCAAGGATAACGTGATACACATCTATCCAAAACCTAAGAATTCAAACAAAAGCCCAAGAATTTTGATCTTATGTTCACTTCCTTCTCAGAATACGAAATACATTCTGGAATCACGAATTTCACAATGGGACAAAGTCGCGTCTTCAAGTCACAAACAGTTCAAAATGTATCAGGACATTGTCGATTCATTCTATTCAACCCGGATAGGAGCAGCAGTCATGAATCATTTCATTCTACCCTACGCTCATTATTGTATGCTTTCTATGTAACCTTATGTCAATCGGTCTCACTTTTTCTGTCAATAATTCAGTGCTTACATCGATAAAAATGAAATGTACAGGAAAACCCAAAATGATAATGATGAGATGATAAGAAATCAAAATTCACATGGTGATTAGGACGCCCAGAACTGTGTGCTGTTTCAAGTCATTTTCCATTTTGACTCCACTTCGTTCTCGATCTTTCTTCTATTTTTTTGTGTAATTTCTTCAAAAACAAGTTTCAGATGCAACAGTCTCTCATTCTTTTGGGTTTGGCTTTAGTTTGCCTAAGTTTTGTAGAATCCGGAGTATTGAGAAAACACGAGTTTGAAAAATGGACCAGCCAAAGTGGAAGATCAAATGCTCCTCCGCCACCAAAATACAAGGTTCGGACAAGAATCACGGTAAAATAATGTAGCATAAATTTTAGATGTTGAGATACGCCAAAAAGGTGGTGAATGAGCCTGAAAACCGCAAAATGTCCTGTTTCTTCTGTACGTTTGCTGTGGATGGAGTTCAAGCTCTTATTGCACAAAACTCTACAGATGATGAAGTTGCCGCGTTCTTGGTGTGAGTTTCAGATAAGGCAGTGGGTTCTCCCTAATCGTGGATGACAAAAATAAACAGTAAAGTACTAACTGTTTCAGAATGTATTTTTTGTGGACATCTCTGAACCAACAAATCATAGCAGAAGTTACGATGGTTCTTTCAATCTAGGTCCAAGTTTCTCGTCACTTCCTAGTAGTTTCTGATGTTCAATAAATGTAATCATTTAATATGATTTCTAGCCTACCTCATACTTTCTAGTCAGAAACGGTGATCTCTATCAGAAACTTTTCTGTTATCTTCAATTTCTCTACTAACAGTCTAGTTTTGACGCAACACACGTGTCCTGCTCTGTCTCTTACTAATGTAATAAAACAATTTATTCAGGAACCTTTGCGATCTATTCGACGTCGAGCAGCCACACGTTTGCAAGAACATTATCTACGCGTTCAAAGATGAAGTTGTGTTTGTTCTCGAGAGATCAGTGTTTACACCGGATGAAATTTGTGGAGCATTCATCGCCAACTGTGGACATTCGGACAAACCATTGACACATATGTGGAATATTACTATTCCGGGTGGAAAACCTCCAATTAGACCATGGCCTAAAATTCCGGACAACAAACCGACATACAAGGTGCTTCATTTGTCTGATATCCATATTGATCATCAATACGTAGTTGGTACTGAAGCCTATTGTCAATTGGACAGTGCACTTGGTACCTATGCAATGTGCTGCAGAGACTATAGTCAGGACAGCCAAGGAAACCCGACAGATCTTAAAGATAGTAAGAGCCCCCGCAAACTAATTCAGTTATTTTTTGTTTTGCTCAACAGAGCCAATCTACGTACCTGCTGGACCTTGGGGAATGCCTTATTTGTGTGACCTTCCTTACCAGACTTTCGATTCTGCCATGAGACACATAAGCAAAACATTCAAAGACGTAATCTCTCGTTTTATCACAAAACACAAAAGCATAGTCTATTCATATTTAGCTTGATTACATCATCATCACTGGTGATTTTGAAGCACATGATTCATGGGATTACACTGAGGACTTGACCCGTGAGAATATGAACAATATGACGAACGTGTTCTTAGAGTACTTCCCCGGAGTTCCGGTCTACGTTTCAATTGGAAATCATGAAGGAGTTCCCCAAGACGCGTGAGTACTAGGGCACTCAGAAAAAGTTATTAGTTATTCTACTAATCTTCAGAATGGCCCCACATACAATGCCAGAGTATGATCAGAGAGGACCACAATGGTTGTACAAAATTATGTCAGACATGTGGGCTCACTGGATTCCACAGGAGGCTCTGGACACTGTTCAATAGTAGGACTATCGTAATTAGGAATCATAGTATGAATGATCAATTTTTCAGTCGTGCCAGTTATGTCGTCCGTCCAAAACCCGGATTGAAATTGATTTCCTTAAACACAATTTACTGTTCTGAATTCAACTTGTAAGAATTTATCAGCAAAGATTTTGTTGATCAATTCTAAGTTTCAGCTATCTCTATGTCAATGAAGTCGATCCCGATGCAACATTGGAATGGTTGATTGAAGAACTGGTGGATTCAGAGAAAAAAGGAGAACTCGTGAGTGGTTTTGAATTTCAACGTTATTTTGCTCAAAAATGTTTCAATTGTTTCTAATTCCCACGGTTTGAACTGACCAAAGAATATTCTGTTTCAAGGTCCACATCATTTCCCACATTCCGCCTGGCGACAATTACTGCTTGAAAGGATGGTCGTGGAACTTCTTTGAAATTGTGAAGAGATTCGAGAACACAATTGCGCAAATGTTCTATGGACACACTCATTATGATCAATTTATGGTTTACTATGATATGGACGATCCAAACCGTAGACCATTCCATTTCAACTGGATCAGTCCCTCTTTGACTACTTATGATTTCTTGAACCCGGCTTATAGAATCTACGAAATCGACGGGGGTTACGAAGGCGCGACATATGTATGGAAGCCCTAAATACGTGCAACATTTTTCAAAAAATTTTGAAATTTCAGACGGTCAAGGAAGCGAAAACATACTTTGCAAATGTTACGGAAGCCAACATGAAAAACAAGGAACCAGAATGGGTTCTTTCTTACGACACCAGAGAGCATTATCAAATGACGGATTTCTCTCCGCAATCTTGGTCCGATTTGAGTGACAAACTCTGGACAAATACTACTATGTTCAGAGATTACGTCAAGTAAGATCTTGCGAAATCAAGAGACCTTATATAGAAAATTAACTTCAGAAACTTCTACCGCAACCACTACAACAATGAGTGCTACACTGATTACAAGTGCAGATACGTGTTTGTCTGTGACATCAAGAAAGGAAGAAGTTACGATGAGAGTTTCTGTGATCACCTCAAAAAGTAGCCCCTAAGTATTTGTATTTAATTTTTCAATAAATGGAAACCTTCAAACAAAACTAATTGCATAGATCAGCGGCAAGATTCTCTAGAGAATTCAATAAATTTAAGAAAAACAAAAAATAAAGTGATGGAAAACATAAACTATTCATTCTTAGAATGTACAATACACTGAGAAGTGCAATCAAGATCAATAGAAGCGTCTTCTTTGAAGTTTTTACAGCAAACATCTGCTTCGTAGTAATTAAAAAGTTCGGCAAGCACGGAGTTTTCACGGAGCATGATGACGCACTTCTGAAATGAAAACTGGGTCTAAATGATGCATCCAGGTTTTTTTAAACTTTGAAATTTGATAGAAAATCCAAACATCACAAGTTCTACGTTGATCATATAAACTAAGGGAGCTAGTAATTTTTGGAAGCTAAACCAAACTATCAAACGAGAATGAATTGAAATAAAAATACAAGTTGATTCTGAAATTCCCGACAGATCCATACATAAAATTTGTTTCCTGCGCATTCAATGAGCCTAACAGTGAAGTTTTTGATGATTCCGAAATTTCTACCGTTTTGAACTTTGTGGGAAATTTTCTATGTTCATCAATTGCTCAGGGACTGTACATACAAAAACCCACCCAGAATCCAGAAATTATTTTTGTACACGCACACTCTCTTTTTTTCCTATTCTTCACCCCACCAGAAAAGAATACAAAATTATTTTTATCACAGTCTAGTAGTCATTCAATTAGATTGACAACCACATATCAAAATACGTATGCTGTTGCTCAAAATAAGTTTCGAACGAGACAGACTAAAAATTATTATATGTCGTTGCAATCAAATTAAATCAAGTTCCTCGTGTTTCACTCAAGCAGGGACAGAAGGAATAATCACGTAATATTGTTTCCTCTTTCCACAATTATGACCTCATAAAACATTATTCACCGTTAGTTTTGGTACCAATAATAGAAGAGTTCCCACTCGTTGAGTAATTTCTGTCTGGGTCTTTTTCTGGAATTGTTCAATGGTTCAGGAACTTCTCAAGAAATTAATCTCTCACCTGCGCAGCGTAGAAACTTTGCAACTCTGCAAGCAAAATTGCTTGCGTATCCACTGCTAGACTTCTAGCCTCTTTCGATAATCCGGGAACTGCTGAAATCAACAAAAAAGGGTATTGTTGTTATTTTTGACACAAAATGGAGATAAAGTAAAAACTTCGTCACGACTTTGTTAAGTCATTAATATCATATTTGTTTTCATTATTCTCACCGTCATCCCATAAACAAAACCCAAGGAGGGCTAAATATTCAGTTTCCACAATATGAATACGACGCATATAGTCGACAATAACATCCAATATGTAATTAAATGCTGGTTGGAAGATTCTGAAAAATATAGAAATTTGATTGTTAACTCTCTTGAACTACAAAATGTTACTTTGCAGCGTCTTCAGGTGTCGTGTGTACTCCCTCTGCATTTTCATAAAATCTGTCAAGCTCCGTTCGTTTTATGAATCCACCATCCGGCATAAGAATTTTGTCGTTAACTAGAAAATGAACCCAGATAAGCTGTTTCAATGAGCTCGGAAAAGTACAATCATGCAAGAAACGTTAATCTCAAATATACAGATTGTTACATCAAGTTCTAATGTTCATAGGAAAAAGTCTATGGCTCAGATTAGAGTTGAAAAACTTTTCTTATGTTTGGACTCACTGTCATCGTTTTCAAACTGTCTAAAGGATTGATATGCCCTGTCGGTGTGAGAAAAGTAGCAAAAGAAATTTTTGAATAGTGCAACCTGAAAACTGAACCAAATATGTATTGACATTTTGAAGATATCTGTCGATATGTTAAAAATCATCCGGGAATTGTAGAATAAATGTTTTATTTGTGTTGTTGTATGCCTGTACTCATTGTTCAAATGCAACAACTCACTTTGTCTTCAAATTTCAAGCTATTGAATGGAGTGAAATACGTGTTCACAATGTCAGTCACCAAATGAGCCTCCACTTTGCACACTTGTTTTGCTGAATCGAATCTGGATGCGTGCAACTCCTGAATTCTTTCCCAAGAATCTCAAACATCTGATTTTCACATCACTCACTATTTTTGGAATTCGAAACGTGGGAGTTATCACCGTGCTATGGACAAGGGTATTTGTAGATTTCCGGAACTTTAAGAAAAGTTCGTAACCTGGAATCCTTAGGTTTCTAATATCTTTATGGTTCATTCATCATATTCAACTCACCATTTGTCATTTGTGAAAGAATAGGACAGGAACCAGACAATGTTCCTTCTTTCTCTTCACTTTTTTTGAAAACAGCGCTCAAAGATGTCGCAACGTTTGGTGTGAATAGAGGGTCTACTGATGAGCCCTGAAACAAGTTCTCTTGTTCTCAACTTTCTGTTCTTGATTTACTGCTGATTTCGTCTTTTTTCCAATGGAATCCCGTTGTAGTTGGACCACTGAAACTCAAAATTATTCCAAAATTGTACAATTCCCCAAAACTTACATTCTATTTTCATTCCTTCGCTCAGGCATCGCGTGTATCGACAGCTACGGCACAAATTTCGGAGCGCTGAATTTTTTTGATGTATGACTGACAGAAATTGACAGAAATGCCAATTTACGTCATTTTATTCTTCTATCAAACCCCGTATTTCTCAATGCATCATTAAGAATTCTGGATGGCCCGCACGTAGGAATTGTTTTTCGACAAAAATAGAAACATTTTGATGATTCTTCAAATCCGGGAAGTTTCTAGATATTAAGATGCATTTAGACTGACACATTATTTTCGCTCGCCATAATCGAGCACCGCTTTATTGAAGGATAAAATGTGTTACAACACGGGGGTTTATATAGTGCTCTAGGAGGGGCGGAGATTTAATATAAGACAATAAAAGTGATTGCGTGGGACAAGAATGCAATAAGCTGTACAGACATGACTCACGGCAAGGGGGGGGGGGAAGGTGCGAAGGAGAGTTCGAGCACACTCCCGGCGGTTTAAAGAGGGGGGAAAGGGGGACATAATTGGTCAAAAAGTTTACATCCATTGGTTAATTGTGAAAGATGAGCTGCAAACTCCGACTTAGTGAGCTGCAAGCTCTGACTGGGTGAACTGCCAACTCCGATTTGGTGAGCTGCAAGCTCTGATGAAAATCTCTACGTGTGTAGAGAGGCTCCCGGCGAGCAAATGAGTTGATGGAATTGGAAGAGATCTTGTTCCTGGCTGTTCCTTGTTGGAACTGCACATGTCCAGCTTGTTGTTGATGGTTCAGCAACGAAATTGTCCGAGCTGAAGCTGGAAGGTGGTGTCTTGAAAGAAGTCATTGTTTGTCTTCTTGGGGTTGGTTGGACAAATGAATTGTCCTGATGTTTGAGCTGAAAGCTCGAATGTGGAGACTGAGCAAAGTTTGCTCCACAATTTTGCAGTTTGACAAACTGCCTGGTAGAACTGGTTGTTCTGGTTCCAGAAGTTGCTCTCTTGTCAGGAACTTCACGTGAGTTCCTCGGCCATTGAGCGGATGTGTGGTTCGGTTGATCTTCCTCACCAATTTGTGCAATTGTCCGTCTTGTTCAATATTCATGTTCTACACTTGCTCCCTGCGCACAGAAGAGACTGCCAATATGAAATCCAATTGACACTGAATGCAAGCTGTTGCCCGACTTCCTTGTCGCCGGCTGGGAGCATCTTCCCAGAATCAGAAGTGATGAATAAAGACGGACTCGAAGTGATCGTGTTGATCCTTCTCACCAACCAGTCTTCTGCCTGAATTGGCCTGCCTTCCGAAGTGTTGAATAATAGATCGAAAGCAGGAAGCAGTGCTCACCGTGCCACGCGGGACTGCGGTGAAAGGTGGCCGACCGATTAAAGTCGATGCACCATATTTACGCTCGCCATAGTCGAGCACCGCTTTATTGAAGGATAAAATGTGTTACAACACGGGGGTTTATATAGTGCTCTAGGAGGGGCGGAGATTTAATATAAGACAATAAAAGTGATTGCGTGGGACAAGAATGCAATAAGCTGTACAGACATGACTCACGGCAAGGGGGGGGGGAAGGTGCGAAGGAGAGTTCGAGCACACACATCATGAGATCAACAGCTCATGACACCAGAGTGTACTCTGAGAAGCACTTTACTTCAATTTGATTACTTCGGATTTCTCAACATTTCCTTCCACCTACACTTGCTACGGAATGCTTCCGGTTTGATGTGAGGGTGGCATTGAAAATGAACTTATCAAAAAACATATCGAGAGTCCATAAGAAAATGGAAAAACTAACATTTCTCAACCCGACAATCTCCTTGTTCCTTGCATGTATACCTCAACTTCAAGATGACTGTCCTTCGAAAAAACGCTGCACATGCTCTGAAAACGTGTTTTATGAAAAATGAAATTTTTGTACTTTGATACCTGCAAGAAGAAACGGAAAAGTGTATACCATCTGCTCTCTGCATACATATTCTACAACCTCCTAGATCTTCAGGTTCATCAATCTTAATTACACCCCCTGGAAATGTCGGTATAGGGCGTATTATTCCTTCTGGGTAAGGCGAAGCAACTATTACGTCTATACTGGTCATTTTATCTGAAGACATTAACCTTTCTGAAAAACCTTGATGAAATTATACCGTCAAAGTTTGTTTTTTTCAAGGAATAAGTTTGACTTCTAGATGAAAATGGTAGACTTTACAGTTGATAATACCTTTTCTGGAAGTTTTCTTAAATTTTTTTTGATGAATCAATAAACACAGAACCTTTTGTGATAGCACAATGTAGAAACTATAGAAAGTGTTATCAGTTGGAAAAGGTTCTACGCCTCTGATTTTAATGTCATGGTGGACTTTTTTCAATAAGACAATTTTCATTCACAGATTCATCAACAATGTATTATGATAGTTAGGATGGTATCAAAAGTTATTCATTTATTCAGCGTAATCCTCGTTGGGCGACAGAATCAGGATAGTGTTTCGCTTATCACGATCATCCTCCTCCTTCGGCAAGTAATTGTAGAATCCGTAGACTCGCTTTTGCTGAAAAAGTGTTCGTTTAGTCGTGTGTTACATCAGACCACAAAGAATTTCCCTGTTTTTCCATGGTCCCACTTATCTTTTCAGTAAATCAGGAAATTTCTATTTCCGTTCCACGTCTATTATTTTGTATGCAAACAAGAGAAAAGAGAAGAAAAACGTGACGAGAAGATGAGAATCATGAAGCACTTGAGACAAAAAGGCATGGGTTATGATATAGTTTGGTCCAAACTTTTTTGGAATTCTTTATGCACCAAGTCATTCAGAGGGTGTTTATGTATGCGAGAACCACGTATTGCTCTTTTCAGTAGGGTAGCGGGGGTGTACAGGAATGGGTGGATGCGCTATTCTCTAGTTTTTGCAGAAATGAATGGTAAACTCACTGGAGGTGCTGGTAGATTGTTCCAAATTCCATGGATTGGTGAACAGGCAGCGAATGCAACGATTGCAATGAGAAGTCCTGAAATCAAAGAAAATGAGTATTTGATATGCCAGAGAAGATTGAATTTACAACTTACCGAGCAAGAAGCGCATCTTGAAGTTTGAACTCACACTCAGCAATTGAGAACGAGAGCTATACAATGAAAATGCGGAATTGAAAAAGAGGAATATATACGGGCTCTCGAGTATCCCAAGCGACGCCCGCCTGCCGCTCAAGCTCCACCCCTCGGGGGTGACCGTGGATTAGAACGGGGCGTGTCGCCCGAGTTGTTGTGTTGTGTATGTCTGTTGATTGAAATAGTTGAATTTCCAATCTCTTTTTTTGTGTAGGGTTTCTATACTTATGAAGACCTTCTTGAACTCAAAATAGGATTTGTTGTGGGAGGAAGAAGACAGAAGGATTTTGAAATGGGAAGTTTGTCAAAATATGAAATTTAGTGATACGAATTCGACTAAAAATAATCCAGTTCCTATGATGGCAGACAAAATGTGTTCTTGGTGAACGAAGGAAGGCATACAATTTGGGATAGATTTGATTCTGACACAAATATACAATTAAACACAGCGCATGTGGAGCAACATGTTTGAATCAAACTCTTTTTCTTTCAGTTTTGTAGAAACTCGAATGCTTGAGAATGATTAAAAGACCAAGTACACAAGCAGTGAATAAGTTTCTCAAGTTTTTTTATTGGATGGTAAAATACGGGAACAACATGAATTACGATAATGTTTGAAGAATTTTTGTACCCTGTATATATTGTGGAAAATAAGAATCCTGGAGCAGAAACCTTTAAAGTTCGTTAACATCTTCTCACTGTTTTCAAACAGAATTATGATCAATGTTTGGCTTATTAATCAGCTTTTTGTTAGTCACAATTCTCTTTTTCCAATTAACTGGATGTCTCTGGATAATTGTTCGTGTATCCGTCAATGATGCTATTCTACAATGGAACGTTGAAGCTTGGTCACTGAAACAGAGAATAAAAAGTTTATTTCACAAAGATCTTTTTCCAATATCTTTTTGTTTTATTAGTTTTTCAAAGGGTTCAAAGGATGATCACCAATCCTAACCTTCAAAGAGCATGAACATCGAGAAGTGTCAGCATGCAAAAAGCTCATGTTGTTTGATGACATCTAAAAATAACTCAGAATGATGTACGGGTCAATTTCCAGTTCAGGAAGTGTTATTTTTCTGGAAACAAGAGATGTTCAGTTGGTTGTTGCATTCTTTTACCCATTATCCATACATACTATAGTATACACACTGCAACCCAAAATGGTGTCATATACCATTAATATCTTCATTTCTCAGGATACTTGAGAGTTCCATAGTTTAGCGGGTTTGTGATCTAAGAAATAGGAACAAGGTAGTTTTTCTTCCAATATCACGTCACCTGAAACAACGGAAAGTTAGTTGTTCATCTGGAAATCTAATCATCGACGCTCTCCTTAATAAATGTTGCAAGAAAGCTAATAGTCATATTCGAAAATAAACCACTTGTCTGATTTTGACAGATTCACTGGACCTAAACAAAACGTACGCTTCTCCGTAATTACTTGCATATCCGTGCTAACTCACTAGCCAGTCAGGCGTAAACCTATAGAAAGAGGGAACTATAATAGGCCATAGGTCGAAAAACTGTCAATGGAGGATTATCGATGAACAGGGGGAGATCGAAATGGAAAATAGTGTAGATCTCTCATAACAAACTGTTATTAAACGTCGATACACTTTGAAACATTTCCGTTTTTTCATATTCTGAACTATGTTTATCAAAACTATCATTTTTCTGTTCTATGTCTTCGGTAAGTGTAGCATCACTTCGAAGATGTTTCTAAATTGCACCACCCACGCGTTGCATCTTATTTACAAACTAGGGAAGCAATTCGCAATTGAGCAGACGAGGAGATAATCCGATTTTTTTTTGAATTGCACAGCAAAACTCATTTATTTTCAGGTACATTTGAAGCAAGCATGCTTTGTGTTCAAGAAGAAAACTGCACTTTGACTATCGACGATCCTGGTAAATAGAAGTATTCTGAGAATGCGAATTATTGTTTTTTTTTTGTATTCAGGAATCAACACAAAAAGCTGCAAGGGGTATATGATGGAAGAATGTGATTGTGTTCAGAGAAGGAGTGTAAACTTTGAATTTGATTGCCATTGTTGCAAAGCTCCAGCAAGACAAGTATGTTTTTTGGAATGCACCTGAAAAATTGTATTGAAAACAATACTCTGATATCACATTGTAGTAGCTTTTTTCAGGAGAAATATCTATAGAAGTAACCGCAATGAACTGTTTTCAAAAATCAAAAGTGAGAAACAGGAGAGAAATTATCTTGTTTTTGTATTATATTTCCCTGTTACATTAAAACTGGAACATTGTTACGGACTACACAAAATCAATTCTTTAACCAGATATTAGATGACAGTTATTTTCCTTTTTGAACTTGTTGAGCTCATAAGTTAGTGTTTCCTCAAAGAGTGCAAACTATTTTTTCACATATTTTTTTTACGATCTGCACGTTCAACACGTTACTTATTCTCAAACTCTTTCATACAATATTAACAGTTGTCTGCAGAGACGAGACGTTTCTCTGGAAGCGATGTTCGGACTGAAGTCATATGAGATACCAACGGATCCACCAAAAACGGAAGCTCCAAAACCAGCAACACATTTTCAAAAGTTGAGATTACACGAAAATGATTGCGGGAAATTGAAACTCGGTTAGCGTCAAATAACTCCAACCGATGTTGTTGAATACCATGATTTTCAGGAAATTCTACAAATATAAAACCAGGAGTGGCCACTTCTACTTCTGAAATCAGTTCAGTTACTATAAGGGCAACTCATGCAACCACTGCAGTTAATTGCTGGAATCTCTGCCGCTTTAACATACTTTCAGAAACTGTAAGTCAATTATTGAATCGAAACAAGGCACCCAGAACAGACTGTCTGAAAATCGCCAAAAATCACAATGAAAGAGCATTATGAAGCTGAACTTTAGTGTTTTTACATTCATTTTGTCATTTTATAACAAAAGATTACTGATAAGCACCATAGTTCAGGTGAAATACCATTCAAATTACTTCGTGTTTTTGAAAACTATCTGAGAACCCTTGTAAAATGTTTCACCAAAATTATATTGAGAAATACCAAAACAATGTTATTTCCCTGTCTTAATAATCCAAATTAATATTCTAAAGCTTGCACTATGTTTTTTCAAGCAGTGGAAGTAAATGAAATTGAGTGGCTAGAAAATTGAAGATCAACCTTTTTTTTTGAGAACCGACTCCAAAAAACTTTAAATTAGTTTTCAAATACCAACACCAAGTTTTTCAGGAAACGTGCACAGCTGTTGGATTCATTGAAGAAAATTCCAAGAAGTTCATAAATGACTGCTATATTTTGTCGGAGTCACCTGTTAATTCAACAAGCTCTGATAATTCCGTGGATATTTATGAAATGTGTTTCTGAAAATAAAGTGCCGGTGACGAGTGTTTGATTTCAATTATGTGAGATAAAATATGTTTGGCTCCTAACACAAGTTTAAATCCGCTGGGAGATACTACAAAAGTTGGTAAACTATTATTACAGCAGGAGTGAAAACCGAAATTGTAAAAACTAATATAAGGGCACATCATCAAAATAAATTAATTCTTTTGAAAACTGAAACTGATGCGATTGTTTCGGTATCTTCAAAAAACCGTCAATTTTGTTTACTGGAGCTCAATGGAGAGAATTTGTGCATCTTTCAAAAAATAAACAGAAATTATAGTAAATGCCAATAATAATAATTGACACTATATCTCCAAAACCATTATATCTTTTGGAGGGAAGAGGAGAAAAAGCTAAAGTGATTGGTAAAATTCGAGAACTTCTAAAAATGAGTATATGTTTCTTTTCAATTCAATAAAGAACCGCATAATTATACAGTTTTCTCACTCAAAAACAGAGGATCTTGTGAGTCTAGATCTGAATGATCAACATTTCAGGTTCTGACGAGAGGTTATATCAAATAATGAGATCTGTTTGCTTCTCAGTCGAATTTTGCAATCTTATTTGAGAACTCATGAAAAAATGCTTTTTTTGATGTTATCGAAATAATGATGTCATACCATTTTCCCGAACTGGAAACCAACCGCAATGAGGTGACTAAACAATGTTTCTAATCTGGGTTTCATAATCATTTTGACGTGAAGGAACATGTATTCGTTGTTCTATGTATTCCACTCATTCTCTTCTTCTCTTCTTCTGTTCTCATCTTTCTCTTTTTTTTCGTCAACGCAACAGTTGGAGACAAATACCAAGGTACAAAGAACAAGAGAAAGAATATAGAACGCAACTGTTGTAGGTACGGCATTAAGTGATGTACTTTTTTCTCTCCTCTTCAATTTTATCTATTAAAACAAGTTCTGGTCACTCTCTCATAGATTCTCCTCAATTCCTCCCTCATAATTCGTTTTCAAGTATCATTACTAACGTTTCCCACTTTTAGTTGTTATTCGTCCTCATTTTGCCTCTTCCCTCTTCTTTACAATCTCTTGTTTTCTTCTCATTGTTTGAGTGTGCGGTCCCGGTTTCCTCGACTGACTTAATCGCTAGGAGAACGACGCGCGGACGAGACCCAGAGACGTATATGTTTCCTCTTCCACATCGATTTACGAGCTCACTCTCTCCATTTTGGCCGCATTTTGCCCTTCCGATTGGTTTCCAGTTTTTCGTATATATTCAAACTACGGAATAAATTTTGGCCCATTTCTTTACTTTATTTCATTTTTCAGGTAACGAAGCCATGAAGCAAAATATGAAACAAAACATGTTCGGCTTCTTTCGAAAGTTTATCCCCAAAGACGAGAAGAAAGCGGAGAAAAAAGTAAGTATCACGTAAAATACGCGATTTTGGGGAAAAACAAAAACATAAACTGACTTTTGAATATACGATTTCAACCTTCAACAGTCGGTAGGGTTAGGCAAACGTTCTAGTGACTAATAAATGATGTTTCTCTCAATTACTAAATGCCTCGTAAATACGACTAATATTATGTTTGCACACACACTACCACAGTCGAAAACAATGGTTTTGTCTTATCAGCCTCCATAATCTTAATGGTCACACGTTTACGATAATAATACTAAAATTGTTTCCAGCGAATCCTGAAAAATCTCGATGACGCCGATGTATGTGTCGTTGACGTGGAAACGTTGCGATGCGCGGTGTGTCTGAATATATTTCAAGGGACACCTCAGGCATTGTCATGTGGACACTCATTCTGCCTCGAATGCATTGAAGAAGTGGCTCACACAGAAGTGATGACAGATCCAAGAGAACCTTCACGTAATGTGAGTAAAACTATTTATAGATGTAAATATGATAAGTTGAGTACAGTGGTCGAGTAGCATGTATTCAAACAGGGGAAATAAATTCAGTTCCGTGTTGTGTTAGTATCATTTTGGGTTCCACATCTACCGCCATATTTTGTTTTAAACGGAAATCTTTCTGTTGGATCACTCCATTGTTTAGTATCCAATGATTCTTTAAAACAGGAACTCTTGGTCCGCAGACTTGTTTCTCGAGAACATTTCGGGACAAAGATTTTGTGGAGTATGTATTTTCAGAAAAGCGTATGCCTTCAAAATCTAATTTTCCTTGAGTCAATCACAAATTTTCAGTCATTCCACTGCCCAATTTGTCGGAAGCGTGTCAATATGAACAAGGTTGTCCAAAACTATGCTCTCAAAAATATTCTCGATAGTATCAATGAATTATCGAAGGAAGAAGAGAAGTCCAGGAAAGCATATGACAACACTCTTGACGCATCGGTAAAACTAAAGAGCAGAATTATGATTTTCAATATAAATTAAGTTTCAGAATGAGCAACTACGAGCAAAATGCATTGAGTTAGAAAAAGCAGCAGACAGACTGAAGAAAGACATCAAGGATATGCGTCAGAGAGAGTACTACAACTACGTAGCAATCACATTCTTCGTCATTATCTACATCATCTTGTCGACAATGTTTGGAAACTAGATTGCTCACTATCATGATCAAAATGCTCTTTTCCTTTGAACAACTTCATTATTTCTTGCAAATAACTTGTATAATGTTCCGCCACCGGTTAGATTCTGATACTCACATTCTATTTAGTGTATATAGGGTATTTCAATTTTTTATTATTAATGGGTAGAAATAAAATGTTTGGTGTACATCGGAGTTGGAATGGGATAGCTAATCAGTGACAGAAACGGGATCAAGGTGAGAAGGAAATCAAAGGAAACTCATAACTACATTTTTAAGGTTCAAAACCGTAGGAACTGGAATTCGAAGTCTACAGAGGACAGAGTATTTTATTATGAAAACATCTTGAAACTGTTGAATATATACAGAGTGCAGCTACTGTGATGATGGAGGAGACTGTGGTGGACGTCGTACTGGTGGTGGGATCGAGCGGCAAACTATTTCAGAATATTCCTTCTTCTTGTCAAGGAATCCTCTGATATCGAACTGCAAATCACGTGGTAGACTGAGGTCTTCCGGAACAATTGCTGGGTTTTGTATAACCAGTGATCGGCTGGCCATTTCTTTGAGCGATAGAACTGAAATGAAACAATATTTTAAAATGTTCTAATTTTTTAGAAGTTGGGAAAATATAAACAGACAGATATGTCACGCTTATTGTTTTGAACAGGCACGTATACAGCTCCTGCACATTTTTTAAAATTCTGTTTCCATTCTCAGCTTGGTTGATTTCAGTGTTGTGATTTTTTCTGAGCGACTTTTAGTGAACATTGAGGCCACCAAGCAGACTGAACTAAACTGTGGTTTAGCAGCTTATTTCGAGAAAAATTGAAAGTCATACGCGCATCCTGTTCAGTCAAATTAATCTTGTATTTCTTCTGTTTCCCAGCAATGCTGATTTGTTGTTTTATATCGATTTCATCAACATGATCAGTATTTTTTCAAATACGACAAGTTTACATTTCACACACTCATATTTTGTTAGTTTCTCAAATCTTTTCAATTAAAATTTTTTAGTGTTTGTGCCCTAAAACACTTGCAAACTTTGTTAAGGCGTGATGAGAAAAAGTGCCAGCACATTCCTTAAACTCAAACTAACCTTTTGCTGTAATGAAGCAATAGGTGCGGACAATTACATTGGGAGATCCTGGCTGCGGCCAAAACACAGCTTTTTCATTCAATTTCAATTTGAATCCATCAAATGATCTTCTGGCAACCCATGGATGATTCTTGTAAGTTCTGATGTCCAAAAACTGTTTTTGTCTCAACGTTCCAAATTTTGTTGGCTTTTTCTGAAAATTAGGACCTTTTAAAAGAAATTACGGTTAATTTTTAGCCTAACCTCCGAACTCAGCCAAAAAACATCCACAGGGTACGGGCACCTGTTCACAAATCGGACGCGAACCTCTCTGGAATCAGTATTGGTAGAACCCAGATTCGGAAAAAGTCCGTTATCATTATCGCTTTCTTCATCAGACATGTTTCTTTTTTTAAGTGAACTGAAAAAATAACAAATTGCAATATATCACGTTTTCTCTGCGTTAGAGTGGAACTGAGAGGAGAATCAATAGGCTTGCAGCCGCGTGGAAGGCAAAAGGGGGGGGGGGGAGCGGCCGCCTTCAAAGTTTACACTTCTCGGCCATCTCTTCCACTAACTATATAATGTTGCAAAACATAGTTCAAGAAAATGAAAAAAAAAATTATAATTGATTCCAAGTTTCACCTAAGAATGTTTACTAGCCACTAATTATACTGTTGACAATAGTCTTCTCACTATCTCCGTCTAACGAAGAGTGGTTCTTGATGCGTTCATACGATAAACCTTTTTTGTAGATGCATACCTAATGTGGCCACTCTCTCTCTCTCTCCTCACCTCTGTTCCCCGCCTCCTTTGTTTACTGGTAGACAGTACCCTCTCCCCCGTTTGTCTCCTACTTCTACGATGGACCTTGAACCCGGCGGGACTGCGCGTAAGGGGCATATAAAAGAAAAGAGCCCCTCCTGCGCAGAAAAAGAGAGACGGGTCTCTCCTCATTCATCTGCCGGTCACCACTTCCCCGTTTTCCTTCTCATCGTGCTCCCTTCCGAACACACATCTAATGCTCTCTTCTTGTTGACGTATCGATTTGAATGCATGTCATTAAAACTTTTAATAAGTGCTTTTCAGGAAAAAAATCATCAGTGGACATAGAAAGAAGTGTTTTGAGTTATTTGTGCAGGCAGGAAATTCAAAAATAAAACTTGTTCAATCATTAATGGATTCCAAGATTGGTCAGCGGAGGACAGAAGGCCACCGGTCGCGTTGTACACAAGATGAAATCGGAAAAAAGAGAAAATCGGCAGTCCGCCAGGTTCCACATGTCTCAGGATTTCTTTCTATTGTTCGTTGAATTGAAGAAATACGTGAGTTTTTGAACTTTCGAAATAAGGAAAAACTTTACAATGGAATATCGCGTTGCTGATTATTTAAAAGGCTTCACATTAACGATGACGGCACTCGGTCTTAAAACTGTTAAAAATAGAACTGTTACAAAATAAAACTAGCTACGAAACAGAACTGTGCGAAATCAAACGGTGAAAAATAGAACTGGGACATAATAAAACCTTTTGTCTTATCCTAGCGGATTTGCAGCCGCGTTCAAACTTTACTTAAAGGAGGGCGGAATTCAAAAAAATAATTTTCCCGAAAATTTGACAGTAGATACCTCTGGTGGGTTTGAACCTAGGGGCCAATTGGCAGAACACCAAAAGCGTTACCGGCTGCGCTATGCGGCCCAAAAAGCGCCCCGACTTGAATTGCCTATATGTGCCGGGGCCTTTTTTAGTCTCAATACAAGTCTCAATACAACGAGAGTTCCCACCTCCTTTAAGTTTATGCCTATTTGAACAAGCTAACATGCTTAATACGGATTTCAAAATTCATTTTCTATACGTATCGGACTTCTAGATTATTTTGCAAACTTCTTTTAATAAAAATTACTACCAATGTTTGTTGTTGAGCCTTGATGCAAAGGTCCCTTATGAGGCAAACGGTTCTACCACACCATACTTCTTTCCTGTGGCAGTTCTATTTTTAGAAGTACTGAAACTGAGATTTTTCAAATGTTTACTGATGGCAGGCTTCATACGTGACAATACGCGTTTTGTTTCCATATTTCAAATCACACGAAATGAAGTTTGTTTTTTTATAAGCAGCTGAAGTTTCATGATAACTTGCCAAAAAAAATATAACAGGTGTTTTTCATTTATTGCTAGTGTATATCTTTTTGTCAAACTTGCTCAACACCTTACAAAACACGTTTTGCTATCAAAACTTTCGAACTTCAAAATTTAAACTGACAGTTTTCGGTTAAATTGAAAATAAACAATTGACTTGTATACCTCGTAAACCAAATGCGAGCTTTCATGTTCCCGGATTCCTATAAATTAGATGTTTTTCAGAATGATTCCATATGAAATCGAACCAGAATTGATATACATTCTGCTGCATGATTTCAAAACATCGATGATCAAGTTTAATCATCAACATGGAAGCGTCGGCAACAACAAATGTGAAAAAAACAATTTGAATTTTGACTGAGCTGCTTCACAACCATCGGATTACAACAGGATAGTGTATGTATGTAGTAATGGCATTCAATCTCTCATAAAACCCGGTTAGTTTTGATTTATTTACATTTGACGAGTTTTTCAGATGAGTACCCGGACCTTTCGCAGAAAAATCTATGAATAACAAATGACGTGGTTTTTTTTCAGCAAAAAGCACACGTCGAGAGGAGGCATCATGATCGAAGAGAACGCACTCAGCCAGGAAAGCTCATTGTACCATGAAACATTGGAGTGATGCTCCGAGCCAATGGCATTTCAACTAAAAAAAATATGGAGCTTGCGGGAAACAAACCACCAATTCTTTTCGTTGATGGAACGACCCTGAACGAATAACTCTACTTCGTTTTCTCGAAAAATTCTTCCCTAGCGTGTCTTTCTAGCTGCCGAAATATATTTGATTATTGGCCATTGTTTCTGTATATAGTCTTGGACCCAAATTAATTTGCATTTTTTACTAATATATTCAAACTTTGTGATTTTAATGTACTAAGTTTTTATCGTTCACATTTTCGCTTTGCCTATAACTTTTTACCGATAAAGACATACTAAAATTATCTTATCTTCAGTCCATAATACGACGTCTATGTTCACTTGTTTAAGTCAAGTGTTTATTATCTCTAGTCCATAATTTTCCACACTCCGCTTGTTTTTCTCTCGTACCAGTATAGTTTTTTTCTCCTATTGATTCTTAACTTTATTCAGATGTTCTCCGCTATTCGGAAAAAACTGGGAGGTGACAAAGATGATCAAAAACCAACGGTTATGCCCTCTGGAGTACAAAGAGTTGATGCGGAACTGCAACGAAAGTTTGCTCGAGGTGTTCAATATAATCGTGAGTGGAATTACTTTCAACCTGTTTTTCATTTTTTGCTTCCAGTAAAAATCGTAATACGCGGAGACCGAAATGTCGGAAAAACGTGTCTATGGAAACGTCTCCAGGGTTTGCCATTTCAAGAGGAATACGCAGCAACCGAAGAGATTCAAGTGAGTCTTCTATCTCTTGAAAATACCAAGTGTCAAAAAGTTAATGGGATTCGTATAGTGATGACAAGTGAATGTCTTCTGAAATAAATAGTGATCTCGTTTTCTATTAAGAGAAGTGAGAGCAAATAGAATAGTATTTGGACTAATTTTTTGGAAACCTACCCGGAATGACACGATAACAGAGTCTAAAACCAACAATCCACGTTCAGGTCGCCAACATCAACTGGAATTATCGAGCTACAGATGACGTTGTGAAAGTGGATGTGTGGGATATTGTGGACCAATCAACTAAAAAACGAGTTAGAGATGATAAATTGAAGTTGGCGAACAATGGAGTGGATAAAAGTGATGGTCTCGATGTAGGTATCAAAAAGGTTTTGAAATAAAAGAAGCCAAGTCACGTTGTTTCGGACAGCTCAAGCATACGCTGAATCAGTAACTAAAAATTAAAGATAAACTTCTTGCTGGTGTTATTTGGAACACCAGCAAGAAGTTCTAGCAGTGAAGCCACCAAATTTTTTTCAGCCGCGTATAAGGGAAAATAGTACATACTGGTCCAATGCATGATACGCTCTGCGTAATATTTTTCAAAGTCGATAATGGTTGTAGGCTCAAAAGAAAATCAAATTCTACATCTAAACAAATTTCACGCGTCTTGAAACTTGACATCATCAGCAGACCAACTTGTGCTGCACCAGAGCACCTAGAGTGGTCCGCACCAACCCGGTTGGACATGTACAGTCCAAAGGGAAAGGTAAAAACAAAAATAATAGTATTCTCTTTGCTTTGTTATTGCTAAGCGGTTTACAAGCGCGTTTCAAAAACTTGAAATTTTAATATTCAAAAACTAAATGACTACCATGGAGTCTTACTTCTACATTTGGTCGTCGTTCGACTGCTGACTCATCTTCGAAAAGTCATGCGTCAGTTCCTCTCAGATGAAAGAGCTTCCAAAACAAGCAATGTTTTTTGAGCGAGTGTTTTCTTTTTCTTTGTTGTCATGTATAAAATTAACCCCGATTTCATTGTTATTTTCAGTACGAAGAAACTGCCTGCGATGCCCGATTTGTTGATGTATACAAAGGAACAAGTGGAGTTATTTTTGTGTTTGACATCACCAAAACCTGGACATGGGAGTACGTTCAAAAGGAAATTGTTAAAGTTCCAAACAAAATTCCCGTCTTGGTTCTTGCTAATCGTAGAGATATGGGTCATCACAGACAGGTCACTGACCTTCAATGCTCTACATTTGTGGATCTTTTCAATAGGTTCGTACTTTTCGAAAAATTTATTTATGAGATGTATGATTTTTTAGCAGCCATCCTTCCCCTGATGGGTCACCACGTGCGCGATTTGCTCCGGCTTCCATGAGATACGCTTTTGGCTTGAAGTTCGTTCATCATTTCTTCAACATCCCCTTTCTTTGCCTTCAGGTGAGAGTTTTCTTGTTTTGATAACATGAAATTGTATTTTTCAGCGCGAGTCTCTGCTCAGGCAGTTGGAGACAAACAAATCGGAAATTGTATCCAGTTATCACGAGCTAGACTGCTACCAAGAGACACCGGAGGCGGATTACGACACGTGAGTACATTCACAATTCTTAGAATGAATTCTATAAATAAATGGTCAATTCAGATTCATTGAAATGGTGAATCAGAAGCGACGAGAGTTTGCTGACAAAAACAGTGTAAACGCCAGACAAGGCGCTGTTCAAACGTCTGGAAGAGTCATGGGAGGAGGACAGCCAATACCGGGACAAAGATTGACACCGTAATAAAATTAGTGAAATTAAACAGATGAAATTATGATTTCAGACCAACGATACCGCGCACAACGGCAGAACACTCGGAAACTAACAGTAAGAATTTATAAAAGGAACATGTTGAACACTATTCGGGAGGGGTAGAGTTCATAAATAGAAAACATCAGAAACATCTCATAGATCGACAGTTTCATTTGTTGACAGCTATCTATTTTGCCAATCTAAAAAATGACCAAAATTTTGAACAATGACATGAAAATGTAAAAAAAATTGAAACAAAAGCTGTACTCTCTGAAAACTGACGACAGAAAAACATGACGACGGATTTTGAAAAAATACTAGGCACAATTTAAAAAAAGCTGACCACTCAGGTTTCTAGGCCGTACAGCCTAACAAGTTAGGAAAACTGTCCAGTATATTGTTAACACACTGTTTTGATGTAAATAAATATTTTCAGCAGCTACATCAGCGTCTGACATAACTCGCAAAAGTTCTTTCGAGATAGTTGGCGACGAAGATGAAGATGGAATCAATTCCTTTTTGGGTGAAAAACAGGAAGCAAAGCAGAACGGTGCTGTAAAAACAAAGCATAATGAAAGTGATAGGTAAGACATCTAACTCGCCTCACTTTCCATCAACAACTCATTCAGCGAAGCCGAAAACAACATGGTATGGAAGTTTGAAGAAGATTTTTCTGTCGATGACGATTTGATGGCTCGAATGGCCAAAGTTGGAGAACAAAGAAAAGTTCAAACAAACCTCAAGAAGCTGGCGGTTCCAGAAACAGTGGAGAGAGAAGTCGAAACGCCAATTGGTAAATTTCCTGTCTCCCATTCGCTCAACATTCTTTGGTTATTCCATATGCAATCAATAAACCTTTTTTCAGCTTACCATGTCAAAGTACACGATGACGACGTGGATTCTCCAGTTAAAGACCAAGCAACGCCTGTAACTGAAAGCTTCACCAGTCCTGTTTCTGAAACTCCGTCAACAACACCCATCAACCCGGTGACTTTAGCAATGACATCTGATGATTTGGATGCATGGCTCGGATCAGACGATTATTCTCCTAAATCATCAGTAACAGTACGTATTTTGATAGTGACTGGAACTAAAATCTGAGTCAAAATCCGAATCACGCGTGTTTTATCATGTCATTACTTTTTCAAAAAACATGAATCTAGGTTTTAATTTGTAGAACTAAACGGAAATTAAATCAGCTTACAAAAACTTGTTAGCTAGCAGCATTTCAATCTGCATCCACATAGTGAATCTGACAAACAACTAGTTTCTCAACTCTGCTCATTTAATGCAATTATTTTTACAGGTGCCTGAAAAACACAACAGCAGTGACGAGGAGTTTGGGGTTGAACTCCCAGAAGCAGTACCTAAACCAACAGTTGATATATTTTCTCCAATCGTGGACAGCAGTGACCCACCATCCCGATTAAGAAGCCCTGTAAAAATTGACGAATATGAAATGGAACCAGAAATGACAGTGAGTTAGAAGTTTTTAATCCACCCTTAGAATAGTATTATTTCAGGAAAAACCTACTAAAAAGAAGAAAATCAAGAAAACCACAAAGAAGGCTAAAGCTGAGGAAGATGCAGAGCAAGAGGAAAAACTAACCAAGAAAACTAAAAAAGTTGTGAAGAAGAAGGCGACAGAGAAAACATCACAGTCGTTGCTTGAAGATTTTTTGGGACCCGCGGACGATAATGTTGCTAGTGGAGACTACGACCCGCTCTAACTTTTCTTTAAAATAATCATCTTTTTTAAAAAATTACATTCCAACAAAAAAAAACATAAACCGCCTGAAAGTTCAAAAATAATTTATTTGTCAAGTTAAAAGCGGGATCAAAATCCAAGATTTATCAAAAAGTTCCATGTGAAATGAAACGCATCTGGCAAAGAAATGCAAGTAATGAGAACTTTGAAATGAAATGGGCACGAAAAACGGCGTTAGATTCCCTGTAAGCGACGCGCAAGCGCAAGAATTTCCGATGCATATGGTTGAGACGTTTCACGTTTTTCGAGTTGTCGAATAAAATTTTCCAGATACTCCAAGTCGGACTCCAGCTGAAAAATTATAACGTCTCGAAATCGTAAGTTTTACAAAACATACTTCGCGTTTCTTCTTAAGGCTATGCTTTGTTTCAAGTTTTTGATTGAATTTTAAGTCTAAACCATATCCAGCATTCTCTAAGCCCGGCACTTCCTCTTCGTATTGGTGGCAGAGGTAAATCCACGTGGCAACCTTGTTGAAATGCGGGTTGACACGATGCCAGTCTTCCTTTCCAGATTGGAATGCGTGGAAGAAAGGGTTTAGTTCTGTCTGCGGGATACCTGAAATTACTGGTCGTTGAGATTTACCATGATGATAATTGTTACCTGTCACTGACGACATATACTTGATAGGAAGATTGTGATAAGTTCTGAAGCTGTTGAAACACTTCACTAACGCCTTTATTGCCATTCCATTAGTGCTGAGTTCTTTAATACCGATCGGTATTTTCTCGAGCTTCATTTTCCTTTTATCAAAGGCGAATGTTTTTTTCACGCTCGTCTTCCGCTTGTACGGTTGTCTTTCAATTACGTTCTTCACGTTAGCTGCCTTCGAAGTGTGCAATTGCTGCAACACGGGGGTGTAATGGTAGTTTTGTGGCATCAAAGTCAAAAGAGGATTTGGAACATTTCCAAATAACAAATTAGGAGTCATCGGAACCGCATAGTTGTTTGTATACAAAGGACCGCTGGGGAAAGAGTTGAACGTTGGTTGGAAGGAAGGCATAACATTTGGCCATCCTGGCGATTGTCCCGACGGGCTTGGAGTCTGATCAGTCGGTGTGAGAATAGTGCTTCCTGTATCAAAATAGTAATCGGCATTATTACTATTTGGCTTACCTAAGACACCAGTTCGGATTCCGAATGAGCCGTCTACCATACGAGGAAGCGTTGGTGTAGCGAGCATCGCCATTTTTTCTGCAAATAATGAAATGCAGGCATTCATATGACAGAACACAAAAACTTTAGTCATTGATTAACTGTCAAAAAAATCTTACTGCTGTTTTCCTCGGAAATCGAATGTTCCAGGAAACCTCTCATTCTGTCGTGTTGGAACCACACCCAACGTTCTTGTTCTAAGCTTCTGCGCCAACTGGTGAAAACGTACGCTGTAGAAAACCACAGATTCACATAAGTAATGATACTCAAAACTGTAATCAATTTCTTACCATTATAATAATGGAAGCATTCACTCCACAGGTTCTTCGTATATTGACTTCCAGTTTCAGTCGCTTTTTGACACATCTGATTTAGATGATGCCCTGCGAGCTGTTTCACCTCATCTAATTTTTTTGAACATGCGTTTTGATATTGAAATTGATACTTCAATACAAGATCCATTGCGTTTTCTGAAAAAAAAACAAAAAATTCGTTGAATGGTTTGGCGAAAGTGTTTGAAAGCCACTTTGTTCACTGCTACCTATTACCTACAGTTTCATTCAAAAATATCTGAGTGTAATATCAAAAGCAGTCTATCTAACCTTTATTTGGATTTTTCAGGAGGGCTTCCAGAGATGAAACTTGAACTTGTTCTGGATTGTAGAATTCAAAATATTTAGACATGTTTTCTAGTCCTGATATACCAGCCACAGCATTGAACCCAAATAAGGTGGCCATAGGGACACCTGAATGAAAAATATGATATGTAGAACGGTTTCAAGCCACGAGTTCGGAAAAAGTCTTCCTCAGTTGGCTACAGATTCCGCGGAAAACTTTTTCACACTGTGCTAGTGAAAACAAATGAAAATTAATTTTATCTATCTTCTACGTTGAACCACGTATTTTAGGTGTACAGTGTTTTCTGGAAAAATATGTAAAAGGCAAAGAAGACAAAAGCAAAGACCGTCTCGTGGCACAGAATTCGTGTCTATGATAGCGCGCCATTCCATTTTTTTCGTGCACTCTTAATTGAACGTACTCTCTCGTGGCAGAGAAAAAATTGCGTGAGCGTATTTTTCTCTCTGGTGTTTTTGTGTTCGCCTCATGGTTCTTTGTTCCTCTTCATTTCCATATTCAATTCTTCTGCTCTCTCCTCTTTTTTTCCGTCCCCTCTCTTTTCAGTATGGTGAGTGCAGTGTCTGAACCACCGCTCACACTCTTATCGACTCACAAAATTCGAGGTAGGTGGAAGAGACGGAGAAGAGGTGAGGCGATCAATGAAGAAAGAAATGGGAGGGGGAGGTGGCCGGGGGAAGAGGAAATGCAGATGTCAGTGCAAATGCGCTCTTTTGCACTATCTTTGTTCGACCCACTGGAGTTGTACACTCTCTTGGTGAGGCCTTTTCGAATACGTCACTCATTCATTAAATTGACTATTTTTGGTTCAAAAAGGACGCGTCTCAATGGCTCTCGTTTCTTGTAAGTTTTTTCTCTTAATTGCTGATTTCTGACAGTTTTTTTCAGCTACCGGTCAACATCTTGTCCATGCTGGATATCAACAGCAAAATGTCCAAAGGTTTTCCAATTTGATGGTAGGTTATTTTGAAGCGAAAATCTATTGAACCTCTTATTTTTCAGGCGCCTACAATGGTTTTGCAAGGTCATGAAGGAGAAATCTACACTGGAGTCTTCAGCCCCGATGGAACTTGCCTGGCAACTAGTGGATACGATCAGAAGGTTTTTTTTCTTTGAAAAAATAGGGTTTTCTGTGAAATTTACAAGGCGGGTAATGAGGATATTTTGCAGATTTTCTTCTGGAACGTCTATGGAGAATGTGACAACTTTTCAACAATTAAAGGGCACGCCGGCGCCATCATGGATATCAAGTTCAGCACTGACTCTGGATTCTTGATGTCCTGCGGAACCGACAAAAGCATCCGTGTTTGGGATATGGAAACGGGAACATGTGCCCGTAACTTCAAGAACCACACTGACTTTGTCAACGCCATCCATCCATCACGTCGTGGAGTTACTCTCATAGCATCGGCTAGTGACGATGGAACCTGCCGTATTCATGACCTCAGAACTAAGGAGCCAGTGAAAACATATACCAACAGATACCAACAAACTGCTGTCACATTCAACGATACCAGTGATCAAGTTATCTGTGGAGGGATCGACAATGTGCTCAAGTGTTGGGATATGCGCCGCGACGAAGTCACCTACACCTTGTCTGGACATCGTGACACTATCACTGGAATTTCCCTGTCACCGAGTGGAAACTACATCATCTCAAACTCTATGGATTGTTCAGTCCGTCAGTGGGATATCCGCCCATTCGTACCAGGACAACGTTTTGTGCAAGGATTCGCTGGTCACAATCACAACTTCGAGAAGAATCTTCTGAAATGTGCCTGGTCTCCATGCGAGAGATTCATCACTGCCGGATCTTCCGATCGCTTCGTCTACGTCTGGGAGGTCTCAACAAGAAAGATCGTTTACAAGCTGCCAGGACATATGGGAAGTGTCAACTGCACTGATTTCCATCCAAAGGAGTCTATCTGTAAGTTTTCAACAGAACCTCTCTTGAGAGGGTTGCCAACATGCTTCAACATAAAATGTTCAAGTCTCAAACATTATCCTGACACCCGAGAAGCCTTGAATTGATTTATAACCACTCTCAAGTGAGGGAAGATATCATGACACAGTTGTTCTCCATAGCTTGGGGTCAAAAATTTCTGTTGTTCCTGATCCATCAGAGACATGTTTTGATAGAACTCACCGGGGAATACACGAGAGTTTTAGAAGAAGATCAGACGTTTTTCAAATTTAGTTTAACAAGGTGAAAGGGGATTCGAGGAATAGTGTGCTTGTTCTTAAAACAACTGGTGACGGGAAATTAGAAAGGCTTTCGATTTGACCTGGCAGCTAAGCTATGTGAATTTAAGAGGGACAAATCTGAACAACTTCTACAATCAATTAAACATATCCTAACTATTTTTATTTCAGTGCTCTCGTGCGGAAGCGACAAACGTGTGTTCCTTGGAGAAATCGACATGAGCTAAGATGGTCTCCTCACTGTTTCAATCGTTTCTTTGTTTTTTATCGGATCTCTCTAAATTATTCAAATTTGGTCTTTTTGTACCATGTGATTTTCTTTCGTTTGTTGAATTTTTCTTTTTGATCACAACCAATAAATTCTTCTGAAACAATGCATGTACTTAATTTTGGTAGAAATCACTTTTATCATTTTGAAAGATAAAAGAAATAGCGCAGCTTTGAATGTCAATATTTGATCATTTTACCGCAAATGCTCCAGAACAAATAATTGATGGGATAATTATCAATGCGTGGAGAAGGAGTATCAATTCGCGCAATTGAAGTAACTAGCAAAAGTTGGCTCGGTGTGTTTTTAACTCAATATCATTTTGGATTGTCATTTCAAAGAACCTGTGAGTTCTTGCTTCCATTTACTATGATGACATTGATATGATGCAAATCCGTTCGGTTTTACTGAACAAACAATCGAAATGTACTTGTGTGCTGTAGAAAAGCATGAATCACTTCCTCATTTCACATTATTTTTGTTTTTCAAAGTTGCATATTACCCAACTTCAAATACTCCGACTTTAATTATCTTAATTAAACTATCAATCATTTTCTAAAAAAGTAACATCTTGTCCTATTGTCTTTATCCTTTCCCAGCATTATTCCATCTTAATAATAGTCTCTCATGATGACGTATTTGGAGTGACATAGTGCCTCACACCCTTCATTCCAACCTACTCTCCCATTGTCATTAGGTGTTATCTCATATTCGAGGGCCATTCAACGTGCAAACGGTTTTTTCTGCGTCTCTTCTGACCTCGACACACTCTAACTGTGTGCGTTTTCTCGATGGTCCGAGATAATACGGTCCGCGCGCGCAGCGGTTTGACCTGTCCTTCTCGAATGCACGTTGCATTTGCAATGGCACAGAACGACGGGAGGGCCGTTCGTAATGTTTAGCCACCCTCTGTTCGCCAAACCATTTGGTGTGCGCGAGTCGGTTGACCTGACCTCGTTTTTTCTCCGATCGATGGTCCGTCATTTTGTGTGTCTGTCCACGAAGAAACGTCGTCTTCTGTTCACTATTTTATCGTTCCATATGTTAGATAACTGCGCAAATGTAGTGAAGTATTTATGAGCTCTGTATATTATTTTGAGTTTTTCGTTATCAAGTTTTTTATCTTGAGATATCGTTTCAAAGTTTTCACTTTTTCGGAATTCATTCACTGTTCTTTTAAAGGCGTTATTCTCACTTCCACCTTCCAATCTGCATACTATCTATTTTCAGAAATGTTGGGATTCTTTGGTCCCATCTATGACCACTTGGCTGGAATGCTGCGTAAGCAGCAGGGCCAGCTTGCCTACGACACCATCGACCGTATCAATGCTTGGTTCACTCCATTCGTTCTCGTTGCTATGACTTTGGCCATCTCCTGTAAGCAATACTTTGGACAACCGATCAAGTGCTGGACTCCACGAGAGTTCTCCGGTAGTTGGGATGGGTATGTGCACGACTTCTGCTTCATCGAGAACACCTACTTCGTGCCGAACGGGACTGAAGTGACTGATCAAGCCAGAGGAGATCGTCACATCAACTACTACAGATGGGTTCCACTTGTTCTCCTGTTGCAAGCCGCCATGTTCATTCTTCCATACAGCATTTGGAACATGTTCCACAAGAAGACGAACATCAACCTCAAGGGATCACTTCGATTCTTTGAGGACGCCATGAAGAAGCAAGAGCCAGCACAAGCATGTGAATCATTCGCCAGAGAGGTCTGGGGAAAGCTTATTGAATCCCGCAAGTCCACTGGAAAGGTAACTCCCTCAAAGCTTTATATACATTAATCTTATTTCTTTTTTCCAGTTTTACGGATGTCAAGCCACCATCAACTACTTCCTCCTCAAGCTCGGATTCATTGTTAACTGCATCCTCCAGATGGTTCTTCTCAAGAACTTCCTCGACGTCGACGACTATTTCTGGGGTTTCTTCCATCTCTGGAATGTTGAGTTTAAAGGAACTGCCGAAAAGGACGACAGCATCTTCCCTCGCGTTGTACTCTGTGACTTCAAAGTTCGTAATCTTGGACAACAACATCAACACACTGTGTCGTGCATCATGATCCTCAACATGATCATCGAGAAGCTCTACATCTGCTTCTACTTCTGGCTCATCTTTGTGTTCATTTTGACCACCGTTGGAATGCTCAACTTCGGTTTCCAAATGCTCTTCAGAAGACACAGCCTCATTCCAACCAATTTGAACAACAAGGTAACATTTTACCTGGTGAATATGACAACTAACCTCCCACGTTTGTTTTTCAGCCGTCGATGAATCCAACCCGCTCCCACCGCTTCATCCGCAAGTATCTCAACTTCGACGGAATCCTCCTTCTCACATTCATCGACTCTCAGTTTGGAGCCTACCGTGCCAATCAAGTGATCGATGGTCTCATCGAACGTTTTGTCGCAGAGGTTGGTGACGACTATCATCCTAACTATACTTTACTCGATAACGTTGAATATACAGAAACAAGATGAACTAACATATTTTAATCTTGTCAATGTTTAACCAACTGTATTTCTTCTAACCATATCTGAATTTCATAAACGTGTATCCTAATTTTTTGTCTTTTGTAGCAACAACCTGACTCATCAACAGTCACATCACTGAACGAGGACCATCCAGAACGTTATGTTACCTTCAACCACGACACCATCCCAATGGACCGATTGAATCGTAAGGTACACAGCCTCATTGAAGAAGTTGACGGGCCTCATCCATCCGCTCCAGTCATCGAAGAGAAGAAGACGATGTGATAATCTATCATTTTCTTTTTTTTTATCACAATATCACAATTGTGTCTGAATCGTTCTCCCCTATACTGGTTTCTCTTTTTTATATCAAGTTTGTAATTCTTTCTCTTTCAAAAAACGCCATACAAATTGTTTCTCGCTTCGCTTTCTTCTACTTCTTGTGATCATGAATAAAATTTTATTGGAGAATTTTTTGGGTTTTTATTGAGAAGAAAGATGATGTAATGTCAAATAATTTTTGTCGACAATCAAGTGACATCTTCAGTCAAGTCCCTTGAATCTTATAGAACAAGAGATCCTGTAATTTCAGAATAAAAATCAAATACTTACCTTAGAACAGCAGTGAGTTGGAGAAGAAAGGAAACAATGACGAGCTTACACACTTTTATTGTTGTAAGATCGCATGGTTCCTTTCTTCCACCAAGAATCTCACTCAATAAAATGAAGCTCTGATGGAAGAGTGAATAAAAGAATATTGATGAGTTCGGGAAGGTGGAGAAATGGGGCGTGATAGCTAGAGATTGAGACAGAGGATCAACGGGGTTAGGGTTGGAATTTGCGTCGACGACAAGATAAATCGTTTTTTCGGGACAGGTTCAAAGTGAGAGCGCTCCTTCTCTAAAAACTGTTGTTTTGCTCGGTTCTCCACACCGCTTTTCTGGGTTCCTGACTCTTTTGACTGCAGTCATGAGATGAAGAGAAAAAAGAAGATTTACAACTCGGCAACACCAATCAAATGTAGTTGGTGCTCTATTCATCGGAAAGAAGAAAAAGAGAGAATTGAACTCAAAACGTTGTGGTTGATGGAATGACAATAAATGGGGCTCTCTGATATGGTAGAAATGGTATCTTATCAATTAGTGTCGATTAGATGGTCGGAGGACGGTCATTAAAGAAACTGAGTCGAGTGATGTATTTACACTCATAAAATGTGTACAAAGAGAGAATCGAATACTTAAAAATATTCATGCTTGTCGGGTGCAGCAGCTTTGAGAAGAAACCAATAAGTGGTCATTTCGAAATGAGAAGGGTGTCGGTGCTTGACAGATGTTCATATTGGGCGAGTACTTCTTTGTAGTGAGTGCCGACAAGATTTGTACAGCAGAAGATTTCACGATGAAATTGTTGAGAATCGTTCTTGACGATGACACAAACAAATGTGATACTTTAATTTGTCTCAAATACTGAAAAATTTTCATGATACTACATGAACATGTGGATGTAGCTGAGAAACGTATTACGGCAAACCAAATGTCAAAGAAAATTACTTTCGAAAAGTGAAGAACTTTATTTACATAACAATAGAACTTATAAAAAGTTTCTATTCATTGATATGGTATTGACTATATTGTACCTATACGTCATTTTGAATCAATTGTTGTTATTTTCTGTTTTGAATGATTATCTTGAAAGTTTTTGTGTCTTTTGAGTGAAAAAACAGGTGATGCCGTTTCATTTGTTTTGTCATTACCAACATTTTCCTTTTCCAAAAATTTTCATAAAGTTCATTTTTCAAGGAAATTGGAATTATTGTGCTCATAGATCATCCATTCCACATCACTCTCAACATCTCCTCTATAATCATGTTTCCCGTAAACAACTTATTCACTTCCCCTAGCTCATGAAATAATCGCATCAATTTTAAAACCAATGAAAAACTCAACTCCCCAGTCGGCTCCTTCCAAGTCTCCATAAGAAAAGCTCCCAACAAATTGCGTCTTCTTTTTCTTTCTCTGGGGTGAATCGATAGCTTCCACTATGAATGTACTCTTCTCCGTTTCACGCATTGACATATGAGAAAGAGCACATATATAAGTCAAATCCTTATATACTTTATACTCGTTTGCTGACGATGAATAACTTGTTTTGATTGCTCACCAAGTGAGAATTGCATCATATCTTCTTTTCTCTACATCATCTTTCTCGGAATTCGTGTCGTTCGAAAAACTACTTATTTTTAAAACTCTTTCGAGAAATTCTATTCTGACGGTTTCAAAATAACAGAAACAGAACCGGAAATCGCACGTTTGACTTTTGAATGATATTTCGAATATGGTCAGATATGGTGAGAAATAATGCGATTATTCCGGTTCACCAGTTGTAAAAATACTTTCTGTTCAGTACTATATATTTATTGGCAAAGTTCAGTTTGAAGTTTCACGTATTCTTTTTCATGAATTCATTGTATTTTTGGTTACAAATTGATGTACATGCCGTTTGAAACTAAAAATTGTGAAGAGAGCAGGATACACACGCGGAAGCAATCTTCTCTTAGGACCCTTTGACCCTTTGCTTCTCGTCTTCCAATACATTTTTCTGCCACTTTGTTTTGTTTCTTTTGCTCTTGTCTTACAATAAACGTTTATGAAAGATTGATGAGAGCCTACGGCATGCTCCAAAAATCAGTTAGCCTCTCCAATTCTTTTTGCATAAGGTATTTTGAAACAGTTTTGTTTGTAGTTATGAAATAATTTTCAAAATCACAGATAAACCGATTGAAACCTGGCAGAACCGAAAACTTTTGCCATCTCTTTCTTTTTTTATTGGCTATCTTCTCTCCTATCTATCTTTTCATTTTTCTTTTTGTTTTTCGAACCACCAACTTTTCTGCCACTGTTTTACGTGAAGAAAGCAATCGAGGTGCGGTGCCGAGAAATGACAAGTGCTTGAGAGACAGCAGACAAAGTTTGAGCTTTCGAGTTTATATCTCACGTAAGCAAACCACTTGCCCATCCTCAACTAATCTTTTCACAAAAAACGAAACGCCGACAACTGTGTTCCCACCTTTTCTTGCTTTCGCACAAAGTTCTTTTTGTACGTGCACTTCTCAATTTGAATTTCAGATCCGTAAACAATGGCCCCAACTGTGGAACGCAAAAACATTGACTTGGCTCCACTCAAGGCTGCCAATGTCCCAATCTTTTTCATCGTTGGCGGACCAGGATCTGGAAAGGGAACCCAATGCGACAAGATTGTCGCCAAGTACGGATTGACCCATTTGTCTTCTGGAGATCTTCTTCGTGACGAGGTCAAGTCTGGATCCCCACGTGGAGCTCAACTCACCGCCATCATGGAGTCTGGAGCCCTCGTTCCATTGGTATGGTATTTTTCAGTTTTTCTTTTTTAACTCAATTTTTTATCTTCAATCTCAATTATACGCGTTCAGGAGGTCGTACTTGACTTGGTCAAGGAGGCTATGATCAAGGCAATTGAGAAAGGAAGCAAGGGATTCCTCATCGACGGATACCCAAGAGAAGTTGCTCAGGGACAGCAGTTCGAATCCGAGGTGAGTGGTTTAGCTACCTTTTTGTTTGCGAGCTGAATCCTTTTCTTCAAATTTGGTTGGAAAGGAATAAATATCGAAGAAAATTCCTTCTATTCGTTCCCTGAATATTTCGATGTGTAATAAATGCAATGGTTTTTGTATGGGGGTGGCGTTTGCCTCAGAGTTTGGCTCCTCGGCGCCAAACGTAAACTTTTTCGGTAATATGAAGCTGAAAAATAGGATAAATGAAAATGAAAAGTGATAAACAGTCACGTACCATTGCATGGCAAAATAATAAACATCGTGAGCTGGTCGATGATCGAAATTCGCAGAAGGGAAAAACGATAAACTATCGTGTGCAAAGTATTATGATTAGTATGAATAGTTTGAATAGTTCGGAGTTATTTACATCAACAGTAACAAAAAAACTTCACTCAAGAGGGCAAGAAAATAACATCCTGAAAGAAGGAGAGCCTCGATGCGTTCATCCCACCAAAGTGATCAATGCAAAAGTCGTATAACTGAGTTTCAAAAATGAACGCTTCATATAGAAAATGGGTTCTATAAACTTGAAAAATGGTACACCTAGCGTATCTAAGCAATTTAGGACATATCCTCCACATGTTGAAAGTTTTTGAAGACTAAAATTTACTGGAACCAAAAAACATGTGACTTTAATTTATGTACGAGTGTCTATAAAATGACTGTAACTGGAAACAGCAACCCGGGATACTAGTGCGTGAATATTTGCTGCTGAATCTGAAATGACTGAATGTTTCAGATCCAAGAAGCCAAGTTGGTGTTGTTCTTCGATGTCGCCGAGGAAACTCTCGTCAAGAGACTTCTTCACCGTGCTCAGACCAGGTGAGCACTAACTCAAGAATTAAATCCAGATAACAATGTTTGACTTTTAGTGGAAGAGCTGACGACAACATTGACACCATCAAGAAGCGTCTTCACACCTTCGTCACATCTACTGCCCCAGTCGTCGATTACTACGATTCCAAGGGGAAACTTGTGCGAGTAAGTTCACAGAAATGTCATTTTCTTCTATTTGTGACTTTCGTCTCCAGAATCCCTTTTTTCTCATTGGGTGTAACACAAATGTCATACGTATAACACATTCCATGTGTTTTTTCAGATCAACGCCGAGGGATCCGTCGACGACATCTTTGGAGTCGTTGTTGCTAACCTTGACAAGGTCACATCCAAGATCTAAGAAAATTAAACACTGCCCATCTAGAAAGCATCAATTCTTCGTGTTCTCTTTTCTATTCACCACTTATAATAAAACATTTTATTTGTATTTAATAAAACTGTCTAGCTTCCAATTCTTTGCTTCATTCCAGAGGTTCTTCTCTGCAAAATGACTTTTGCAGAATGGGAGCCATCATGAAAACCGATACTCGATATGATTGAGGTCCTATAGGCAAGAATTGTTTATATTGCTCCACCCCAAACTTCCCATCCCAGTTTTTGTACGAATAAATATTCAACTCCGCCGGCGCCATTCGTTCTCTTTTGCTTCATTTCCCAACTTTTTGATAAACACAGTGATCTATCTGAGTGCAACAAGCAATTGAACGATGAAGTGGAAAGCCTTCTTTTGTGAGTTTTACTAGAGACTGTTTTTTGTGGACCGACTGTTTGTTGGGGTAAGGTGGACCAATTGATAATGCGGAAATAGAAGTATCGTTTCACTCTGGGTTTTTGTTGATAATTGCTATGTTTCTCACTTGTTGACCTCTTGTTTCTTGAAGCTTACGTTCTTTATCTCCCATTTTACTTTCATGTTAATAACAAATCCAAGCTCTCTATTGCCTAATGATCAATTTTAATGCTATTTGCAACTTGTTAAAATACTTTGATTTTTTTTCAACTATGTTTTTGTTCCAAGCATCGATATCATTTTTGATTTGAGCATGATATGCAAACTGTTCATGGTTTTATCTGAATTAAGCAGTTTTATGTAGAAAAAGTAGTTGCATCTGAGTTGAAATTCAATGAGGCTGGATTTCCCCAGACTCATCCAATTGACATTTCAAAATATTGAGTGAAAGTTTCAAAAGGCATCCTAATGATCTGAGGCCAATTTCAATTTTTAGAATAAACGTGTTAACCGTTCCCATAGGTGAAGTCTAGTTTTACATCGGTGTTTGGAATGAGCAGTGATAGCTTTGATAACCATTCGACAACCTCTAGGAAAAACCGTATAAGACTAGGAGTGTGCATTTTTTTTATTAGGTCTCATGTTGTTGCTGTTTGCATTGGCGTGCTGTGAAAGCGAACCGGATGATAATCCAGAACAAGAAGACTCTCCTCAAGAAGAGGAACAACAAGAGGAGGAATCAGATGATGGCCAGCCATATCAAGCTGCACAAGAAGACAATCCCAATGACGATGGTAATGGTGGAAGTGAACCATTGGAAGAACTAACAACATTACCAACTACAACTCCAACTTCAACTATTCCTACTACGACTCTTGACTATTGTCACTGTGATATGGAAGTATATGGGTTAACGGATCTCGAAGGAGTTTTGAAATCACCAAATTACCCCGGTGCCCATTGTGACAGCGGAAAGTGCATTTACAAAGTAATCAGTTCTTTAACGTTTCACCCCATTTCTAAGAAAAGACACCAGAAAAGTTCGTTTAGATACTTCCTCATCCCGATATGTCAGTGAAATTGAACGTCGAAACTGCACAATTTTCCTCAGGGACACTACTCAAGATTTGGACCATTGTAAATGTTGACGGAAATGAGTACAACGTGTTTCATTCTGAGTATGAGATTTGGTCTTTTCTGAGAAAGTGCAAGAAGCTAAATGTCGTTCTAATTTCAGATACGGCAGCTATCGCTATACTGATTTTGACGGATATGATTTGTTTACAACTGCAAAGAATGTTGGAATAAAAATAATTTTCCATATGCAAAAGAATTCGTATGCAAGTAGCGGCTTCAAAATTTCATTCGAACGGCTATCTGGAGGTCTGTTGGCTCAAAATGATAGAAAAAACAGAGTTCCGTTTTTAGCACCTTCAACTGAACTGTGTCCTCCTGCTCATGTTATTGTAGGATCGCAAAAAGTCGTAGTGTCGCAGTCAAAATCGTTTTCCATTCAGTCAGGTTAGGTGATACCTTTAGGTTGTTCTGAGTGTCTTAAACTTTTATATGAAGTCGCCTCCTGATTACAGTTGATTCACAAGTTGAACTGAATTTTTTAGAGAATCGTATTTTCAATTGTTTAATCTTGATTTGCCAGGTTGTTCTTTCTTCCTTACTCCTGCGAAAGATCCTAAATATGGACAATTGGGAGAAATGATCATTGATATCGGAAACATTGATACCACATACGTTTCTATTAGAAGTTACGATGAGGAAGGACGTTTTGCAAGAGATTTATAGTGAGAGTTTAAAAATAGGAACACAATTCATTCATGAACATTTCAGCATGAGTGAAAACCGGACAAAAATAGTCGACTCTTCTAGAGTTGAGATATCGTTTAGACGTAGAGCAGCATCAGATCGAGACTATATGACTCCAACAATTGTCGTTAGAAATGTTTATCAGGGTAAACTTAGAAATCAACAATTAGACTTATGAATTAAGTTCATTTCAGGATGCCAATGCCCACCACCTGTCATGAATCTCACTCTTGAAAATGCAGTGCTCATGGAATCTCCAGGGTTTCCTGCTGAATACTGTCCTTCAAAGCATTGCTTAGTTAATGTTTACGCTCAAGTTGAAAAAATGTCTTCAGCGAGCCTCGTCCCTCTGATTTTCATCACAACAGACTATTCGATTGGAGGGGATGATTTTCTGAAGCTTTCATCGTTAGAATCAGGCAGAACTATTTTCAGGTATTTTGAGAAGAGCTCGTTTCAATGTACATCAATTTGAACAATTACAGAACGGTTCGTCACTCTCACAGACATAATTTCGTCTTTAGACCTCTAATGACGGACGTGCAGAATTTGCAACTCGAATATGGGTCGAGTAGTAAACGCCAGCTTCGATATTTCGAAATGAACATTACAATTTTTGTGGCTGAAAAAAGTAATATAAACTTCCCTCAAAATCAGAACATGCTCTTTGTTTAGGGTGCGTATGTTCCCTACACAGTTCAAAGGACTATACTAATGGTGGATCGATGTCTATTGAAATTCCTCGCGATTGCCCAGTTCTTCACTGCCATTGGAAGTTTTCTTCAAAAAATGATTACCCTCCAAAATACGTCTCGGTCGAATTCCAAATGGCGTCTCCAACGGAACACGATGCAGTTTATATTTTCAGTGACAAACTTACACAGGAGTAAGAATTCTAATAATATGGAAATACCTCTAACTTTTTTACTTTTTCCAGATTCGAATCTGAATATTTATCACGTAAAACCAGTATCACATCTTCAGTCTCTCCGGTCACTTTCACATTTTCTCGATTCCATGACAATAAAACAATCGAAGTAGACTCAGTACTCAATGTAACCTGGAAATTCATTGAACGTAACATTCCCATTTTTGATAATCATACATAATTTGAATTCAGCATGTGAGTGTGACCCAGATCAATATTCGGTGAAGCTTGGAGAGACGGTAGCTATTACAAGTCCACATTTCCCGGAAGAATACTGCCCCAACTTGGTTTGCCGACACACTTTCTATGCACCAGAAGGGTATTGCGTAACTTACGAGTATATTTCTTCAAATAGTTTTTTTCAGATGTTATCTCGAGTTTCGACTTCACTATGCCGATATTGAAAAATATCATGACTTCCTCAACATCTATGACGGGAATAGAACGGTCGATCCCCTCATGGCTAGGTAAGGAATAAATTCTGATCCAATTTTTTAACAGTATCTTTTAAAGAGTTACCGGAAAAGTTAGAAACATCACTTCATACAACTCTACAAACCAAGCAATATTCGTCACTTTCATCACAGACGCTAGTAATTCCAACCAAGGCTATCTTGCTAATGTTATTGCTCGTAAGCTACATATATTTCAATTAGTAAAAACAGTTTACATGAGTTTCAGATGAGAAAGAAAAAAATGAAACTCCTGCCGAAATTGACTATTTGATCTTCATTGGCATAGCAGTTGTGATTGTGCTCGTCGTTGCTGTTGGAGTAGCAATTGTCTATTTCCTAAAGAAGAAACAAACCGCCGAAACAGAGAATCCAAAAAGAAAACCAAAGAAAGAAGTCTTGACAGTCAACAATCCAAATTCTAGCGACAACTCGTTTGATACAAAGTAAACCTCCTATAAAAAATCTTGAAACTCATCATTTTTCAGCACTGCCAACGACATTCCACTCGAAGACCGTCTTCTTGATTGATTAATTTGAGTTTCAATATAACTTTTCCATCATTTACATTTCCCAATACATGAAAATAAAAGCATCATTATTCCCATCCACTTGCTCTATGTTGTTCAGCACAATTGTTTTATAATGTCTTCATTTTTGATCGGTCAACAAGGAAATGAGCTGCGATCAAACAATATTGTGAGATATATTTTCTCCTCAACGTTTCTATTTTTTTACGCTCTGGTCACTTGCTTGTCGGCACTTCTTCATACACAAAGCAACTGGTCAATTGTGACCTTTGTATCTTGATTCAAAAGCTTGTCCTTTTGTTCCACCAACCCAAATGAATCTATTTGCAACTGTTGTTTTTTTGTCTTCCGTACTGTTTTATGTTCATTTCCTCCCTTTTGTCAAATTCGTCCGGCCCACTGTACTACGATGAATCATGTTTTTTGTTTGCAGGCGGAAGGTAGAGAAAAGAAACCAGCGTTTCCGCTTCGGTCATTTCTATTAGAATCCTTGTTTTAAAAAAATGCTGGCTGTTTTTGGTGAGTTCTTTTTTTAATTAGTCAAACAAATATATATTTAAGACTATTATTGAAATTCAAGACGGTTTCTGTTCATTTGAAAATTCTAGACATAGTATTAAATTTCGTAAATAAAGTTGATATAAATGAGTTCTAAGAATTTTCTGAAGGAACTATTTTAAGTTTTTTGTTGACCAAGAATCGTATAGATGTAATTAAAAACAGTAAAGAATTTAACTGCAATGAAGGGGCACCCACTCAAGTACGGATGTCTGTCTCAGACGTCAAACCTTTTTTTTACCTATTTTCATGAAAATTCTACGTTATATTTTTGGGAAAAAACTTATATTTCTGAACAATAGGAATTGGAAATATATGAAATACTTCACTTGTGAGGCACCTGTATTAGAAGTGCACCAAGGGAATTAGATTTCAGGTAAAGACAAACGTAGTTTAGTCAAAATAATCACAATCGTTCGATAATGGAAGTTTCGTTCTTTTTTGACATTCTTCATGAAAAAAACCCTCCTACTTTTTTAGTATTAGTGATATCAGATGACATTCAAAACCATACTTCCTAATGGAAAATATCTTCTCACTTTTTTAGGATGGGTATCGCTGATCTTTGTTCATTTGCTAAGTGTCGATTGTCGATGCATGGGACAAGGATCTCATATCAATCATGGTCTAATGGAAGTCTCTCCACCCGTAATTGGAACAAAATCGGAAGAATTTATAGACGAACCTACGATGGAAACGGGAGGAAATGATGCGACGGAAGAAACAGGAGATGAGCTTTTCTTACGATGGAGACCGAAAACTATAGATTTGGCACCTTCTGAATCAGACTACGAAAGTGAAGTGAAAACAAGCGAAGAAGATTTTTGATTAAAAAACAACTCCGCTGTATGTAAATATACTTATTCTTCCAACATGTACAATTTTTGTATTCTTGGTTTTTATTCATAATTTTTAGTCTCTATTGGCTTCCTTTCACTATAAAAACATCACTATTTTGGTTCCATTCCGACTTCAATGAAAGATAACGAGATTCCTTTATACCACAAAAAAAACGTTCACAATTGAATAATGTTGCTGATTGGAACGAGTTGCATCAAAGCTCATTGTTAAAGAAAAAGAATAGAAAGCTATAACTCAGTCTACATCACAAAATGACGATTTGAATGTGAAAAGACCTCAGAAGAAGAAAAAAACAAAAGTCAAAGAGTAGCCTCCATTATTTCTCTCATAAAACTCAGGAAACATCTGGTGGTTAAATGTCAAAGTGTGAAACATATACCAGCAAATTTATTTTTAGTTCGGATCTTACTTTTCGACATTCCTTATGTATTCTTCCTCTATTTTTCTTTTTTGTGAACTGTAGAAGTGGAGCGTAACAAAGTAAATGTCAGATTCAAAATGAAATGAGAGAGATAAGAAAAAGTTTTTTGGAGATTCCTGGTGAAAGCCGGTGACAGTTGTAACAGACATGGAGGTCGGCCATTTATCTTCTCCCACACACGCAGAATGAACCTATGTTTTTATCGCACTCACTAGATTCTACTTTGAGATATTAACTTCTGCTTAAATGCAAAAAAAAATAGCGTACAAGTTTTATTTGTGTCCTTTGATTTCTCAGAAAGCGTGATTTGGTGTTCACCCAATCCAGCTCAATCTAATCATTTATTGTTCCGGAATATAACTTGATTGCTCGTGAGTAATTCAGTGGTTTTATATAAACTGTGAAAACAATTTTTGAAAAATGGTTCCAGCTCAAGAATTCAGTGTGTGCAATATTGTAAGTCAGACACGTGTCCTTATCAGATTCCAAATTTAGCACACTTTATGATTGAGTTGGCTTTAAGATGAATTGGTTTTAAATGTTACCCAATCTTTCTGAAACGTTTTGCAGAGTTTCGAACTTTTGGTCTGAGATCAAAACTTTAGTCTACTCATTAGGTTTAAGAACTATCACTGCGTCATACTAAAGTGTTGACGTAACGAAGGAGGCTCCCACTGCATAGAGACGGGATAAACTCCGCCCTTTTTGACGCTCCGCCCCTATTTATCAAGCTTATAAGTCGGGGGTTGATATCTTACCCAACGTTCCCTCTGAATTTTCCTTCAGTTGTTTAACATCTCCGCTCTCTTTTTTTCAATTTTTCTTCTTTCATTTTTGGTTTTTTTCCAGCTTACAATGCTAACGTTCTTCATTTTCTTTGCTCTGATTCTCGGAACGGTCGAATCAGCGCCACGCTGGTCAACCCAGAAGCTGATAGAAGTCATTGAGAGATCTTGCCCTCCAAAAAATCTTCTGTGCCCAAATCCACGTATGTAGTCTAGGCAAATTTCAATTTCATATCCAGCACGTTTAGAATATGGGCTCTTCGACGGTTATTACTGGGAATGGGACTATGAGGCTATACGTAACTCAGACATGGCGCAAACGTTCCACCAAGCTCCAGAACTAGATCTGCCTCTTCTGAAATCTTTGAAGGTAATGTCCTAGCATTGCGTGTTGCCTAAAACGCAAAAAAATTTCAGAAGGAGTACTGTTGTAGACACGGACCCTGCCTTATCCGTTGTGGAATTTTCCCTAAGAAAGAGATCGATCTCATTGAAGCCTTCCCAAGAAATGCCGCTGACCTCTTCAGTCTCAACCTTCCAGAGCTAGAGGTAGCAGTCAATGAATGTTATACTTATTTACTCACGTTTCCTATTTTAGCCTTACCGCGGACACGTGGACAAGTACATCAAACTGCTAAAACTGGTACCTGAACCAATCGTCCCAGCAGAGATTGAGGAGTTCTTTGATACCGTTCACAAGCATCGCAATCTCATCCGCAGCAGACTCAACAAAAATCAACTCTAACAGTTTTCTACTGATATTTGTCATTTCTCAACTCCCAGTTCTTTTTTCCAAATGTCATCAACTTCCATTTATAACAATCGGTTAATTTTCTTCTGCCTTTTATATAACTTCGCAAGCACTAATTCTTTCATTTTTTCTACTGACTCCTTGTGAACCCGGAACACGGGTGTCACACTAAGACCCGATACTCATATCCATTTCGAATTACTCTTGATCCCGACTGAGAATATTGTATCTGGTGCCTACTTAACTAATAAATCTCTGTACCACGTGAACACATGACCTATTTGAAAACGTGAATCATTGGGTCTCTTGATACTAAATTATTCAAATTTGTCATAAGCAACGCAACGTGATAGAAAACAGCTGATCAATCCTGAGGGGCACACAGTGTTTTGTCAAAAGCATGATGACGGAAAACGGAGTAATTGGATCTACGAAAACTGGCCAAAACAAATAATTAGAACACACACTAACAAGAGAGTGCTAAATAGGAGTGTCTCTAAGGAGTTACCAGAATCAGAGAAGATGTATACGCTTTTGAAATTTCGAAGAATTAGATTAATAAAAGAGAACTTACGCATAGAAATTTGAGAACTTATACGAAATCGGCCAGCCATTAGAGGAAACAAAATAAAAACAGAAATTCGACACTATCAGTACATATCCTAGCTTCAGTGTGAGCGAACAAGAGTGTTTTTGAAATTTTCAGGGTTTTGGGATAATTGAGAAAAATTCAACATGAACTGTGTGACTGTAGACATGCTTTCTCAAAAAATATAACGGAACGAAGGTTTTCATGTCAGTTAAAATCAAAACACAGTCCTTCTGAAAATCAGCGCAAGTTCAGATACTTGTTTTAATACGTCAAATATTTTTGTCTTTCTGTATGAATTGCCACAAGATTCTGCGTGGGTTCATGTATTCCCAGTAGTAAAAGTGAGATTGCTCTGTTCTGACAAAGTTTCTAGAAAATATGCATAATAAACCTGCAATTGTGTTTTCTGACGACATAATACACGTTCAATCATTTCTGACAAGAGAAAAACATATACGAATCAATTCCGGTTGTTTGTGTGGGAACAGGAAAAATAGGTATGAATATCGGTATGTTATGACAAATATGCTTCATAACGTGACGATTGTAGTAACAGTGTTATCCCATAACTTATTTCCTGAGATGATGACCACTTTTTGGTTGTGGATAAAACTCCAGTTCCTAACGCATGAAATGATTTGAACGCCACAACGTCATTACAGAAATGTTTGTTTCCTTTCTGTTCCTGGTAGTACTTGCTACAGACAGCATAATGAAAGAACGTTTATCAAAATGTATGTCAGTTTGAAACTTGTTATGACCGTTGAAGCAGAAAGTAGAATTAATACGTAACCAGGATGGAAATAATGAACTCTGTTTCGAGAAAAAATTATTAAAAAAAAGTTTGTGAAAAGTGATTTAAAACTTAACGTCAGATAACTTGATGAAAAGTTGCTTCCGTTTTCAGCCGAATGCCGGAAAATTGTTTCGAAAAACTCGTGGTTCCACTGCTAATTTTTGAACTATGGTGTGAAAATAACATTTCAAGGATCTGAATTGACCACAATAAGCAGTATTCTTGGATATCGATCAAACTAAACACTCAGATTCCGCTCTTTTATTTGCTTATGATTGTTTGGTCCAAAGCATGCCGTTCACAGGAATATTGAAACGTGTTTGTTTTTTCGGGTAGAGTAAATCGCGTAAAGCTGATTACACGAATAGTAACTATCTATTGCATGAACAGCCGTGGAGTCGCACCGTGAATCGTTTATAGAACTGTACTTCAAAAATTACGCGTTTTTCAGACAGTGTTCAATATGCATTATCGTGAATATTATTGCAAAGTTTCTAGAACAATGAATCATCAATCAGGTTTGAACTGTTGTTTCCAAAGCATGAAGCTTCATGAAAAACAATGCTCTAACAAAAACACTGCTTCCTAGAATTGTATATGGTTATGACGACTTTTCAAACTAGATCAACTTATGACATCGGTCTTTTGTTCTAGTTAACACTCTTGTTACCGTCATACCCTTTGATATCATATTTTCACTCGTGATCTTTTTCTTGGAATAGTCTATTTTCAATACTATGGCTCACCATAGAATGCCCTTGTGTCCGTGTTACCTTCGTTAATGATGTCAAAAGCGAACGAGGGTATGACAACAGCCTGGTACGAACGGAGTTTATTAGATGTCACCTTTGAAATTACAGAGGTGCCACGAGGATTAGTGCTGAGTAACATGCACTTTTGTTGAAGCTAACCTATTTTGAAGACATGTAAATACCGAGAAAACCTAACGAAGTTAGAACCGAGAAATTCAAATGTGTAGTTTTACAGATTATTTGAAGAACACACCTTAGTTAGCTCAGCTTCACCTACTTGTTTTCACCAGTCAAAATGTTTTTGTTCTCATCGCTCTAATATGAACAAAAACATCAATTTGAGGTTTTGACAAAAACAGGAATCTGGTCAAATACTGGCCATAGTCAGTAGTCAGTTAATTCAATCTGACATTAAATAAATTACAGATGAAAATGGGGGCTCTGTCTCGATTTCAATCCAATAACATGAATTATCAAATTTTGTTGATTTCGCAGCGTGTAACAATCCTAAACAGTTTGGGAAAGCTGATTAGGAAAGGAACTTTGAAAGTGTGACAAAAAACATTCTAGATAATCACTTTCATTTGATAAAATTAAAAAATTAAAAATTTAGCATGTAATCCATCAATTTCGGTTTTCAAACACCATCAGTTGCGATTGAACTGAAAACCATAACTTTTGTATTCTTTGCTTTCCAAAAAAACTTACTCGTTGTCGTCAGATCGGAAGGTAACCATTGAGTTCACGAACGAATCTTGTCGGTTCGAGTTCCCGATCCTTTTTTTGATGAACAGGACTCCAATGACAAGGATGATAAGGACAATGGCCGTGATGAAGATGCCAGAGAAGAGAAAAAGTGTACCATGTCCTTGTTGGAGTTCTGAATTTTGTGGCGAGATGGAGTTTAATTCAGTCACATTGGTATAATTGGAAGTTGAGTTATGTTGATGAGCAACAGAACCTGATATCAAATCTTCCTGTCGTGACTGTTCGGCCAAATCTGAAAGCGAAAAACGTTTAGAGATAACTGAAATGTGAATGTCATACCGTGATAAAATTTCAGCGTCTTAGCAACAGATCAAAAAAAAATTACACCCGAGACCAGTTTTATGAAATTAGATGGTTCCAAGAAAAAGTTGAAACAATCTTACAGGACTTTTACACTGAACTCGAATCACCTTCCCGTGATTATGTTATCAGTTGTAATATTATTACGTGTCGTCCTATTACAGAAGTATTTCCTCGATACATTCTATTCACACAACTTACCCTCCAGAATATTCACAAAATCATGAAGCGGCTCATCACTTGGCAATGGAACTGTAGTTTCAGAATCATATCTATTTATTTTAAAGACGAACGAACCTGCGTATGCAACATAGTGAAACCCACGTTTCGCATGGTACCCGTCAGACATGAAATGAACTAACATATTGTTTCCAGTCGATGTTATTGACAACTCATCCTGTTTCCCGTCTAATCTAAACAGTAGATTACGTGAATTATGATGCCGAGATATCCAACACACCGTCTGAGTAAAGTTGAGTTGATAAAACTTCCATCATAAAAAAACAGATGATCATGAAAATATTCCAGATCACAATCCGTAATGTTAACAACGATGAAGTGGCTTGAAAGAAACAGTTTTCAAAAGTTCAAATCCATTGACTCACTTTTTCGGTGCGATTAAAAGTTTTTTACAATTTTCGGAGTGCGTGTAAAACATTGGATAGTTAGAAGATGTGAACGCTCTTGGTGTGGTTGTAAGCGTCACGTTTCCAAAGTTGCTACATCCAGCTTCTGCAAAAACTATGATGTGTTTCAGTTGACTTAACTCCAATTTAACTGGACACAAGATTCCACGAAACGAACAAAGTAGCATCAGTTCCTGCAGTTTTTCTCCAAAAAGAAATATACGTGCTATTCGAATATTTGTATCCGAAAATTGTTCTTGGAAGACGCAACTGGTGACTAGTGTAGCTGGAATGATTTTATTGTTTGTTTATTTTCCTGAAAAGACATTCGAGCTACTTTTCCATAATATCTCGATTCCATACTTGCACCTCATCTCCTATTTGTCCATTCTCCATTCTCAGTTCAATCTTTCTGTTCCAATCTTCATTAGGTGTAATTGTCCAGCTACAAAACATCATTTCACAATGTGAGGGGACATGTATTTGAAACGTTTGATCAGAGTTGTAAACTTTGTTGTTGAACACTGCACAGTCGCAGTCTGAAAGTTACTGATTTGTTAGAAAAACAAAAAAAAAGAGAAGCATTCTACCCTTTCTCAAGTTCACAGTTTTCAAGCTGATTTTAAAATGTCCGTCAGGTCCCACAAACAATGACTTCGGAGTGCGATAATCAATTTCAATATCCGTCCAATCGAGAAGAAAACTAGTCGATAGTGTTTTGAAAGTTTGCCGTGTGAATCTGTGAAATAATTCAAAAGCCCGTCGTTTTCAATATCAAAGTTACTCAATGCTTGAATTTTTCGAACTCAATCTCAACACCACTTGATCTCCCGAAGTCGCATTGATTGTGACAAGAACTCTTTGAACGTAATCATCAGTTAAGTTAGGTTTCAAAAACTTCACGAGATGTTTACATTCAGAAGACGGACAGAGGAAATCCGGATAGCCTGGTGATTGAAACTCAATCAATTGTTCAGATCCCAGTTTAATGTTTTTAGTGTTGCAGGCGCACGCTGTAATTCGATTACAATTTGCAGTAACAGGAGTTTAATTTACTTCTTTTCGTTGTTACAGCTTGTATAGTTTCTAATGACTGGGGAGTGTCATAATAATGATATTCCGCTTCGTATGATTTAGAGAAGTCAGCCATAGTCCAATTTTTCAATGCAACGATTTCTCCATTGGTACTCTTTTCAGTGTGATCAAAGTCTTTATATGTGACTTCGTATGATTTTCGAGAGAGTATATACAATGTCTCCGATTCAGTTGGGTGCATTGGTAGCAAATGGTAAAAACATTCTGTTAATTGTTTTTGTATAGTATTCATTTATGAAAACTCACTTGTGTCGGATTGAACTTTCAAACGTTGTTGAATAATTTTCACATCATTGTCAATGTAGTGCAGTGAGTAACCACAACCACGATTTTCTGTGAATTTTTTTAATAGTTTTCAGGACTGAGTAATGTACACTTACCCGGAGAAACGCGTTGAAAACTGTACCGAGGCTCAGCACTGCAATTGTCGTTCTTCGATACTAAATGAAACCCTTCATGAGGCCCAACGGAATAACTCCTGTCGTCCATAGCAGTCGATGCTCTGATAATAAACATTGTTGAAGTAACTTTTAACTTTTTTTCAACTTTTCCCAGTATGTTTTTTGATTGGAATCATCAGTAGTGAAATAGATATCAGTTTTGGTTTCAAAACTGTTAATAGTAAGAAGAGTCACTTTAGTCGGATTTGGAGAAATCTGAAAAGTAGTTCATGATATATTAAATCACTTTATACTCACGGCTAGAGAGCATCCATTTGGCATACAGTCCAGTTTTCCTTCGCCAGTAATTTCCCCTTCAGAATGGAATTTTATACACGCTTGTACACTAGCAATAATAAATGACAATAGAATTATCCACGAGTCTGAAAAAATACACTTCATGACATGTCAATTACGAGAAAGTTACCGAGGTACATCCCGTAGCTGTACAATGAGTGAGAATGAAATGGGCGGAATCAGAAAAGGAGAAATCATTTTATTGCTCATCCTAAAACTAGGATCTGGTAGCCGACTATTGAAGATTGATTTGTTTAAAATAAAACACATGCCGCTCACAGAAAAATCAACAGGACTCAGTTTTTCTGTTGGAAAGTTGAGAATTTACAAATTGTGGTGGAGATTGGAAAACTAACGTGAGAAATACTATGAAATCGGTGAACAGATATTGTGACGTCGAAGAAGAGGTCAAAGTACTGTTTTTCGTAGTGTATCAATGTTGAAAACCTCTGGTGAATTTGAACAAGTCCGATTTGGCAGGTACCTGAAGTCACTACTAACATAGCTGCCCATGCTTTTCATCTTTTCTTTTGTACATCTCGGTTGTTCGCCGCGGATTCCTCCTAAGCTTTGAGCAGAGTCTGCTTCAAAATATGCCCAAAAATCGTCAACTGATGGCCTAACGTCTGGCGAAAATCAACTTCCGCCCGGAAACTGACCACGTTCGGCTCAAACCCATTGATAAGAACTATAATTTTTAATTCTCAAAACAAATTTATTTCAATTGCGAAAGGAACAACAGAAACCATACACAGAGTTTAGGAAAAGAAAAGTTTAAACGTTTTTTTTTCACGACGTGCTCGAATCACAAACCAAACACATTAGTATTATTCACGTTTCAATTGTTGTGGTCGATCTGAAAAGTAAAAATACTAAAAATGAAATGAATCAGATAAGAACCAACTTACTCGCTATCTGAGTTATGAAAGCGAACCATTGCATTCACAAAAGGGTTTGGAATCCTGCTTTTCATGACTTTTTTATTGACCACCCAAAAAACTGCTAGGACAGTTGTCACTCCCCCAATAACAATTAAGATTGCAAACAATAAGTGCAGGATGCCGTACTCTGATTCTCGCTCCGCATTATAAGATTCAGTGGAGCTGCTGTTAAGAGTGTCGAAAAAGAAGTTGCTTGGAGTAGATTCAGAAATAGTGTCATTATTAGGTTCCGAGGAACTTGATGTAAACAGGAGACCAGTTGTTGTTGAAACTAAAAATCATAAAAATTGCCTGAGTAACACGCTTTCCAAAAACATAGAAGAGAAAGTCTACCATTTTTATCATTGTCTTGTGAAATAAATTCTGGAACTTCCGTAGTCTTTGAAAGTAACTCCATGTTTGGCACTGAAATTATCATACAAGCAAAAACCCTTTTCTCTCAAATAAACCTGCAGTTGCAACAAAATGAAACCCGCGTTTAGAATGCTGATCGTCTGAAATGAAATCAACTAGCATGGAGCTCCCAGTTGAGGTAAACATCAAATCTTTGTGTTTTCCAGTTAGGCTAAAAAAAAAGGAAAATGAATGTGGTTTTTCTTGAGAACGTTCGTACTGTCTGATTAACGCGGAATTGTTTGAGTTGCCGTTGTAGATATACAACTCATCGTGGAAGTTTTCTACATCAAAATCGGTCATTTGTAGTGTGATGAAATAGCTGGAACTTCAAGATATATAACTTTTTTCCCCAAAAGTCAGTTCACTTTTCAGGTGCTTCTAGAAGTATTTTACATTCTCCTGAATTGTAGGGCATCGGGTAATTTCCTGAGGTGATTGCCCAAGGGGTTGTTCCCAACGAGTAATGTTGTTCACCATTACATTCAGCGCCTGTATTTTCTTTTTGAATCAAATGCTGAAGATTAAAAACAAACTGTCAATATCTTTCCATAAAACTGAAAAAGTTGAATTGAATCCTTTAGATTTTCTCCAGAAGAATAAGTGCGTATTGTGAGTAGTTTCAGTTATGAACAGTCTCCTTGGTGTTGAAAGTTGTTGACTATTATAGCTGCAAAAAACTAAACGTTTTGAAGAACAAAACACTACCTACGTTTCAACCATTTGTTTATTCCATACTTGAACTTCATCGTCGGAATGAACGTTTTCCATAAGAATATACATTCCTCTGCTCTTTATTGAGGGACTTGGTGTGATAGTCCAGTCGCAGAAAAATGTGTCGCATTGATAGGGAATTAATATTCTTTTCGAATAGTTTTTGCTGATTAGCTTTCGATTGAAAATAGAACAAACACAATCTGAAAATTACAGGAACTTACATGAAAAAATGTTCACCTACCGTTACGAATCTGTATTTGCTTGATCACCATTCTGAAATGACCATCCGATCCGAGGTACAAATTTTTTGGCGTTTTGTATGTGACTTCCAAATCACTCTCATCCACAATAAAACTTGTGCTTAGTGTTGAAAACGAATTCTCATTCAGTCTACAAATGAAAAAAATTAATTAAATTGGTTTGCATAAATGAAAACTTACTCAACATTAATTAGGTTTGATTTCAACTGCAATGATATTCCACTTCGAGATTGAGCGTGCAAAAATACAAGTTTACGCTCAACATAACCATCAGTCACATTCAGTTTAGAGAAAGATATCAATGAATCGCAGGAGATGAGAGGACAAAGAAAATTTGGGTATCCTGGAGAATGAAGAGTGAATTCGGAATAATTGCCAGATGTATGAGAAAACTTCAAGGTTTCGTTACATTGACAAGCTGAAAGAACTGAAAGTAGTTTGAAGAAATTGAACCAACCAACATTGTTTACTTGATACAGCAATGATCTCAGGAAGCGTATCATATCGGTAGTTTAAATAATTGTTGTTCATGTCTAACGATGACCAGCTTTTGGATGTAATAACTTTTCCCCTGGGATTGGAACAAATTAGCAACAGGATAACTAAATAACTAACGTTTCCTGGTTTGAATCGACACCGTTTACAGTTGCCTGTAGAGTATCGTCATGAAGAGACAACAGGTACACTGTTTCAGAAGCTGAGCTTGATTTGTTTGAAGGTAACAAATGATAGGGACAAACTGTAATAAAATTTTGAAAAAATGAGAAGATCAGCACTAACCGTCTCCAGAGTATTTATGCTTTTGACGTTGAACAACCTTAATCTCATTACCAACATAGTTAACAATTGGATCGCATAAGGTTTCATCTGAAAACAAAATCTGTAATATTGGGTATGGTCCTCCGACCAAACCTGCTGCAACCCGTTTGAAGGAATACTCCGCTGGATACCAACCACTACAACGTCCCGAAGCTCTAATTAAGTAAAACCCTTCGTTTGGTCCTGAATAGTACTTTTTGTTGTTGTCGTATAGCCTGAAACTTCAGACAATTATGAACAAGTGTTGAGTTTTACCCTTTCGAAACTGAAACCTCAGCATCATCCTTTATTTTGTAATAAGTGTGTACTTTCACATGATATTCATTTGCCTTGATATCAAGTTGAATAGCTCTTTTAGGATCTGATTCAATCTGCAATTCAAATTTTTCAGAAAAAATAACTTGCTACATAGAACCTTGACCCAACAATTATCAATATTGCAATCAAACTTTCTTGATCCGGAATTTTCAGCTCTTTTATGGACAACACAGGTATCACCATAAATACTAGATAAAAACGCGGAGAGAAAAGTCAAGCAATAAACTGAAAATAATGGATGCATCGAGAACTACAAAATTAGTTTAAAACTCACCAAATCTCATGATTACTAGAGAGAACGCAGCGACGAATATTATTTATAACTGTAATAGGTCGTAACAAAAAAAAAACGATCTGGAAAATAAACTTCTTTCGAGAATATAATTGAGATGAGGAAAAAAGAAAGAATGAAAAAGTGTAATCGGTTCCATCATCAATTCAGCATCCCTCTCCAACACCAGGATTCAATCTCCAGCTTGTACTTTCTTTGGCAGCTCACTCTGCTCCTGATTGATTTGCTTTTTAGAGTGAGCAATAGATCTTGAAGCTATAAGGGATGAGAATTTTATGAGCAAATTATTAATTCCGTAGAAACTTAAGATATCGAATTCAGATTGCAGTTCATTTCGAAATGAACACATAAGAAGTAGAAGAACTTTTCAAAACATATGTTTTTTGAAAATCCTGGTATTTATGAAACATTGAGAAAAAACTTGATCTTGTTCGAAAAAAAAAACGTTTTTACTACGGGAATATCAGGGATTCTCGAAAAGAAGTTATAGGAAAAAGCATATGGGCATTTTTTTAAACGCCATATGGATCTCCTCTTTCTTTCAATTGTTAGTTGGAGGCAAAGCTTGGGAAGAAGTTTAAGAATGATTGAATAAACTCAGTCAGAAATCATTGTTTGTTTTTTAAAATCTTCATTTTTTCGTAGGAAATGACCCGGTGGCAAAAACTCATCTATCGGCAAGTGAGTTAGAGCATTTTACATCAATATTACAAAAAAAAGCTCCGAACATTTCACTTTTTTTCTTGAGAATAAACCCGAGGTCTCGAATCAACGAGTCGATTTCAAACATTCTTCTTGGGAAGAAACGAAGTAGCATCGAAAACACAAGTTTATTAATGAAACTCAAAAAAATGTGAGGAATATTTGAAAAAATCTTAAAATAGTTTTATGTAGTTTAACAAAGTTTGATTTGACACAAAAAATTATATTAAAAAAAAACCAGTAGATCGGACACAGTGCAACTTTGGATCACTTGACTTCAAGCTTCAATGGTGACAATGGAGCTGAAAATTATAAAATATTCATTTTTGTCATCCCGAAACAACTTACTCATTGTCTTCCGCTCGATATCTAACGTTGACATTGTTGAAAGACGTTGTTGGGCAACTATCAGGGTAATTTTTCTTGATAACCCGACAAACTCCAAAAATTCCCAAGAGAGTACCAACAAAAAGGACCAGGATCAGAAAAGAAAACAATAATGTGTGAGTAGTTGGAGCAGTTGTGACAGGAACATGATTACGGATAGCAGGTCTTGCATCACTAGAGCTGGGGAGGGAATGCATATGGAGATGACCGGTTTCCGTGCTGTTTTGCTCTTCCGTTGTGTTGGTAGAAACTGCAATAATCAGGATTTTTGTTTGAGTTCAAATGTGTCAGAAAAATTAATTCCTACCAACGGAAACCATAATATCATCCAATGGTATCAGCTTTTCTGTAGCGTTTTTGTTTCCACTTGTCGTTCCCATGCCTTTTAGTGGGACTGAAAGTTTGAAATTATAAAAAGCAAACCGATGATTCAAATTACCAGCAACTGCAACAAGATGAAATCCCTTTTTCGAGTTGTGGTCATCCGATGTAAACTCAATGAGCATCATCTCTCCAGTTGAGTTGATTACAATATTTTTTTGCAATCCAGTCACGCTGAAATTTTTCAATTATTTCCTAGGTTCGAAATTTGAACTTTTTACTGTCTAATTGGATCATCTGTATTTGTTTCACCATCGTAAAAGATGACTTCGTCGTGGAAATTCTCTATGTCGGCATCAGTGATCAAAACGGAAACGTAGTAGCTGAAAAATTGATGCTGATTTGTTAAAAGTAAATGCCTGTTACCCTTCCTGAGCTTGAAGTAACATTTTACAGCTCTCCGATAGAGGATAATCCAGAGGATAATGCGAGGAAGAGATGGCAACCGGATCTTCGTCGAGTTCATAGATTTCTTCTTTATGACATGCCGTTCCTGAAACTTCGGAATTTGATTTAATCGATGAAGTTTTAAAAATACCTTCTACATTGTTGAAAGCAATATGTAGGAATGAATCATTCCCTCTTTTTCTTCGGAGAAAAAGTATGTGTGTGTCTGCAGACGCCAAGTCAGCTATATTGACTTGACGGGGATTTCTCAATACTTCACTGTCGTAACTGTAATGGAAAACATGGTGTTTCAGAACGATAAACAATATTGGCTTACACTTCTGTGAATTCGTGATTCCAAATTTGAATCTCATCTCCATCTTGGCCATCCTCCAAATATAATGAGAGCAATTTGTCCGATTGCTGACTGTCTGGGATAAGGGTCCAATCACAAAACAACATATCACAGTGACCAGGAATTCTGATTGTTTTCATGTGATCAACAGCATGTATCTTCTGTGAGAAAAGAGAGCAATCGCAATCTGCAAACATCAATAAGCGAAAAACTTCATCAAAGTAGGCTTACCGCGCGTAACGAAAATTTGCTGGATATCAACTTTATAGTGCCCTTCTGGTCCTAGATTCAGTTCCTGTGTAGTCTGGTAACTAACAAGAAGATCTTCGTCATCGACGACAAAGGTTGCATTTATCATCGAAAACGTTTTGTGGCTGAATCTGTAAAATAGTCAAAATTCAAAGTGTAATTTTGTAGTGCAATCGCTTACTCAAACTCAAATGTATCCGATTTCAAGTTTAGTGAGACTCCTTTCCATGAGTTGCCGGAAACGGTAACAAGTTTACGTTCAAGAAACTCAGAAGTCATATTATCTGGTGTTTGGAAGGAAACCAAACTTTTACAATGAGTAGACGGGCAAAGAAAATCTGGGAATCCAGGAGATGTGAAACTGAATGTCGTCGAATCCTCGATGCTGTTGCAAGAGCAGGCTGAAATTATTTATTGTGTACAAACAATTAATGTTTCTAACTCACATCTGTTTGTTGAAACTCCGAAAATTGAGGCGATTTCAGCGGTCTCATGCTTTTTCGGTTTCTCATAATCCATTCGGAAATCAACACTTGTCCAGTTCTTGACCACTATAGTCTTCCCACTGAAAAATCAGAGAATGAAATCTGAAAGGGAACCGAAAACTAACATTTTCTTGTTGGTTTTATTTCCATTCACGTATGTGGAGAAAGTTACATCTTCGGGGGAAATTAAATACAGAGTTTCGGAGGTGCTCTGTTCAGGATCTTCAGGCAGCACATGATACGCACAATCTGAAAAATGAGTGTTTGCAGTGTTTTCAGTAGTTGAGCAACATTTTCGACATAGTGGTTTCTGATTGTTTGTTTGTTTTTGTGATTGTTCTTTTTTTCAAGTTTGCACCATTGAGTTCGCACAGCAGCTGCTGTTTTCACAACCAAAAAACCTTTGCCCCGCTTCCTGCCAACCTCAGTTTTTTTTTTTGAAACAACTGGCAATGTTTGGAACAAATTCCATCGAATCTCTTGAACATTTCTCGTAAATATCCTAGGCCTCAAATAAGTTTACAACATAACAGAAGATCCCAGAGCGTGGGTTTCTTTTTCAATCTAATGCGTTACACCCAAATTTTCTTGAATCGAATTTTAAACTAAAAATTAGAGAGTGATATTTTTGCGTGCTTAAGAATTATCGATCCAACATACTCACTATAAGTGTAAAAATGAAGCGCCTATCAAACTAGTTTTTTGATAGCTTCCAATTCCCGTACATCTTTTCTAATCACACAACTTTTGTAGGCTACTATTACTTACTTCCGGCAAACTTTGAAGTTCTAGCGCTTTGAATCTCTGTGATTTGATTGTTTCCAACGTATGACACCAGAGAATCACAAATCGATCGATCTGAAATTCTTTAGGTTGAATCACTTCATTACTGAATTGCAAGTTTACCGTGCGAAACAGTTGCAAATTTGAACTCTGGTAATTTACCACTATCACAGATTCCCGAAGCTCTTCGGAACATGAATCCGTCACCTGGTGGAGCAAAATACGTTCTGTTGCTTTTGTATTCTCTGAAAAATTATTATTCTTCCAAATTAAATTCTCGTTCGTCAAGATTACCCTTTCGAAGAAATGGTTCTGTTACCATTGTTCAAATACGAATAGACAAACGTGGAGATTGAATTAGCAGATGACGTCGAAATTTGCAAAAAGATTGAGTGAGTGTCAGATGGAGCGACCTATAAACAACAATTTTTGAAATAAGCATTGAAAGTAAACAGATATTAGAAAGTGAATTGCAATCGAGCAGTTGTTCGAGCCTACTTTGAAATATTAGTGCACTAGGATAATTTATCAGGATAGTAAGAATTTAATTAGCTCAAAATAATTCTATCTAAACACTATGCTAGTTACTCTTCTGACTCACATCAATCCAACAGTTTTTGATCTTGCAATCAAACTTTCTTGAGAACGTTGTTTCACTGGCGTTGTATTTGAAGACACAATCCATTTTCTTTCCTGGTGGTTGAATGTTATCACAGTAAGACAACCCGATTACCAATGCAAAAAGTATGATTCTCCAAATAACTGAAAATTGAGTTCTAAGAATAAAGTATGAAAGTTGGCCAAAAGAACTTACGCATTTTCGGAGTCGTCTTGTTGAGGCAAATGAGACCGAATGAGACTGACAAAATACAGAGACTGACGATACCAAGAGATGATGTCTATCTTTTTGCTCCCCCTATCTTATCGTGTGCGTTCAGTGATTAATGCGTTGGAAAAAGAAGACAGCTGTGTTAGACAATAGGTGCTCCATTTCTTCTTATCTCTATGATTGACCTTTCACAATATTGGCCCAGGGTTGAATGGAGTTTGTTACACATAAAAGAGTTTTCTTCTTTGTGAAAGGTTTTCTTGAAGGGTGTATCTTATCTTTATGTCATGACAAAACATAGATAGGGAACAATTAACTCTTGGAGAATGATCTGACATGAAACGTGTCACTTGGTTTTATGTCATAAAATAATATTGGGAATGCCAACGTTAGAAATACAAATATAATTTTCAATGATTATTATTATTTAGGTAAAAGAAAAATAGAAAAAATGTGTCAGTTGTACTTTACTTAAAGAATGTTTCTGGAGGAGAAGGAAACCCGAAAAATTTCATTTATCATTCTGGGTTTGATTTCTCTTGGATCACATCAGATCTATTCGCTTGAGTGCCGTCAAGTTGTTTGGCATCAGAACCTTCGGAGCCATTCTGTTCAGGCGACTCAACTAAAAATAGGAACTGATAAGTCTCACATTTCAGCTCTAACTAAACAGAAAAAACTAACCGTTTGGTTCCCATGATACCAAAACAGTGGTATTCCCACCCTTTCCTGTTCTCCAGAACACCAAGTGTGTTTCACTTTTTGTTTCTTCGATAATTATTAGTTTTGTTTCATTCAATTCATTCGACTTGTATCTAAAAAAAGATAACGGTTTTCGAAAGGTTTTTTGAAACTCACACGTTCATGATGCTTCTGTTCCAAATGTGAATGAAGTCTTTCTCTCCCCCATTTTCCAATTGAATTTGAAGTTCTCCTGGGGTTTTCAACTCACCTTCTATTCTCCAATAACAAGACATTAATGAACAATGCGCTGGAACTTCTACTCTCAGCTGGAATTCGGACGTGTATCCATCTGTTGAGTACATAGAACACACGCATTCTACAAATAATGAATTTAATGGATTGTTTTTTAGAGATGCTTCCTTTACCCTCATGAACCAAAATTAGAGACATGTTCAGTTGGGAGTGTCCTTTATAGTCTGTACAGAGATGAAATCCTGTGTTGTAAGAAATCTTGAGATCACTCGGTTGCAGCAACAAAGCAGTTGATAGGTTTCGATACGAATCCTCATTTAACCTTTGAAAAAAAGTTCTTTTAATCAGACGTTTCCTCAACTCACATGATTTCCGAATCATTGTTTTTTATGCTCAAGGATACTCCGGAATGAGATTGTGCATTGAAGGCGATTAATATCCTTTCAACATACTTTTCTGGGATTTCGGAAGTATTTGATTGAAGAATGGTGATAGACTTGGTGCACGTAGTGTTTGGACACAGAAAGTTTGGGTATCCGGGAGATTGAAGAGTGATTCTCTCGAAAAGAGCAATAGTTGTTTCCTCGTTTTCGCAGACACAAGCTGAAATTTGTTTGAATTTGAAGATATTTCTCGAGCGTTTCTTTACATTGGTTTGTTGTTACTCCTATAATCTCCTGCGAATACCGATCATCTACTGAACGACCTTCGGGGGAGTAGTTGACATAGAAGAACGTTGTATCAAAATTTTTTACAATATGAAGTTTGCTGCTGAAATAGAAAAAATAGTTTTCAAAACGTTAATCAGACTTACGTTCGAGGAGTATAGAAAAAATATGTATTTTCACTATAGATTATAAAATTTTTCGGGGAAAGTAAATATAATGTCTCGTTTTCATGGCCGGGGTATAGTTGATAACTACAACCTGAAGAAAATGGTTTCATTAAAGTCTCGCAAAAAACTGATTGAAATCTGAAAGAATAATATTAGAAACCTTCAGAATCAGATACTTTTTCCTGAAATGAACCTGTCCTCAATATATCATTGTAAACTTACTAATATTTTCAGTTACATATATATATGGATTGATAATAGTGACTTCATGTCCGATCGTTTGCTGAAAAGGCCTGCACACACCGGAATCTGTGTTAATTATTATTGCTCAATGGTTATTCTAGATACCTGCTTACTCAGTTCTGTTCTTTCAATGTTGTACTCAACATACGTGTTGTTGTCGCATGAAGGCTTCTCTAGTTCCAACATGTACCCAACTTGTGGATCAGCTGTATACGTTACATTTGAAAACTTCTGGTGGTCACTATAAGAAAGTTATGAAATTTTGCATCAAATACTAAACTACCTCGCTTTGACAAGAGTGTCACTTTGGTGTGAAGACGGTACTAACCAAACCTTCACTTTGTTGTCTTGAGTAGATAGGGTAAGCTTTGTGTACAGGGATGGGTGAGCACGAATCTGAAAAATAATAAAGTTAATTTTCTTGAGTAAAGCACTATTTTCACGAATTGAAGGCAAAGTAATCCTTCCGCGCAATTGAATGTTCCGGAATCCAAGGAACTCCAGGGGATGAAGACTGTAGAACAAGAATTTGCAGGCGTCATCAAGAATCCATAGAGTAGGAAGAGCATAATCTCTAGAACTTTGAACTTTAAAATAAATTATATGATCATATCATGAACACACCTTTCATTTTTCTCATATAAATTGGAAAATGAGGAAGAGAAGAAGGCCCACAAAGCGAATAGAGTTTGGATTGCAACCTGCAAACTAGTTGACGTCAATGTTTTTTTTTGACATTCGATCCATTTAGTTTATTTTGCTTTGCACTCTGAGGATCATTGGAGGACACAAGCGACCTTGCAGATAAAAAAAAACCTATTGAAAAAATGTCGCAAAAAGTTGCAGAATTCATTTGACGGCAGATGCTTCTGAGTTTGTCTTGATGATGGAATCAAAACATTGAGCTTCAAAGACGCAATTTCGCTGTGAATAACAGTAATGATGAGTTTTAGTTTTCATGTTAATCATGATTGCATGTTAAAGCAAATAAAATGCTCGATGAAAAAAGATTTGAAAAGTTTGTAAGAGAAAATCAAAAAAATAAAAACAAGAAACACAAGATTGACAGAAACACGGATTGGTTCTAAGGATACCATCTTTTATATGAAGCCTGCAATTTGACGAATGGATTTTTTTTCATATACCTTTGTTTTTCATATATTTTGGCATTCATAACGCTGGTATTGAAGCATGAATTCCATTATTCAATCTTGCTTCTCCACGTTTTGTTTTTTGAAATTTGAAATTGTTCTGTTAAAAAGTTGATAATTCGTATCTTTCAATTGTGTAAAACCATTACGAAAAAGGCTAAAACACACATAGGACAATTGGAGCCGATCTAATCCATTGTGAAACAAATTGATTCTGAATCCGATAATTCTTTTATTGAGGTTATAGAAAAGACAATATAATACTCTACCTACAAGAAACAGTTTGAAACATATATTGAACGTCTTGAGCAGACGGGTATCCAAGAGTTTATTTCGAAACATTCAGATTTTATCTATTGGTAAAAAACTTGTGTTTTCTCTCTCATCAGGATCGTGACAAATATTTCTAACCTACTTTTCATGTCCCGGAAAGATCTCCTTCGTTCAGAAAATTGTGCACAAAATAACAATTTCAAAAAGTAGATCTGAGGGCAATCCGCAAATGTTTGTCACTCAATTCACCAAAAATTTCCCTCTCATAATTTAATTATTGGCGTTTACCACCCAAGTCTCCTTATTCTAACGAGTGATATATGACTCTTTTTTTATTGGATACCATAGTATAATTGAGAATTATACGGAATCGCTGGGGTTTTAGTTTTTTTTTTCCACCCTCGATAATTTTTTTTTCGGATCAGAAATTTTAGTATTAGGGTGAACGGAAAGTTTCCGCAAATCGGGGATTTTTTGAAGTAGAACAGATATTTGAGTCTAATTTTTTTCTTGATAGGTACCTACCAGCTAGGCATCACCACCACCAAAATATCATTTGTATTGGTCACCTGCCTCAAAAGATACAGTTAGTTATAAGTGCCTTGGTCGGACCCTGTTTTTCGGAAAACCACTGTTACCAACAAGATTTTCTCAATTTTTTCAATGCAAAATACTCATATGAGGATGCGTACTACACCTTCAAAAAATCATGAACAGATATCCACTCTCCGCGGATATTCATATTTTAGACCTCCCAACTTCAGGCTGTTTAGAATTCTTTAATCAACGTGCTAAAAATTAGAACTATGTGAATTGTTTGCATACAAGGGGAGACCAAAAAGTTTCAAGAGAAAGTTTGATGAAAAATTCGAAATTAACGGATTTTCAATTTTTGGTCGAAATTTCAAGCCATTTTTGAATTTTCTCTAAAATTACAGAGAGTGGATATCCAGTCATGATTTTTTGAAGGTGTAGTACGCATCTTCATATGAGTATTTTGCATTGAAAAAATTGAGAAAATCTTGTTGGGAATAGTGGTTTTCCGAAAAACAGGGTCCGACCAATACTCTTTTAACTTACTGTATCTTTTGAGGCAGGTGACGAATACTGATGAGATTTTGGTGGTGGTTATGCCTAGCTGGTAGGTGCCTATCAAGAAAAAAACTAGACTCAAATATCTGTTCTACTTCAAAAAATCCCCGATTTGCGGAAACTTTCCGTTCACCCTAATAGATACATTTACAATTAGTGAAAAACAAAAAGTGGTTTGAGCTTCCATTCAGCATCAAACTTTGAAATATCTAAAAAGTTTGCCATACATTTTGATGCCTTCATCGTTTTTCTTTTCCCTTCAAAACTTTGGATCAGCAACAGAACTGATATAATCGTTTTTTTTTTGTTTTTTTTTTCTAGGGCTTGGTGTGCCTTGTCGTTCATGCTTTCAAAAGTTTACTGCCTCATGATTGTATTGTTATCCATGATCAATTTTCAAAAAGTTGTTTTCCACAACTAGGTTGGAATCCCTAAACATCGTTTTCCGTGTTTTCCGTCAGGTGATTTACGTCATATATGATGATAGATGATTTTGGCTTAAGCTCACTTTGTATATTTCACCATTGAAGAAAGCCTATTATGAAATTTGCCCCGGTTCGATCCCTCTATTGCTTCCTTCTTACTTCAAAACTTTGTATCAGCAGCAGTACTAGTAATATTATTTGCTCGCTTCTATCGTGTTTTATTTATAAAACATGTTTTCACAAACTTAGTGCCTCTATCTCACTTGTTGTTCGCTAACAAATGTTACTGAATTGTTCTCCACTACTCATTTGGGTTAGTTGAATACTCTTTTCCGTGTTTTCCGTTAGGTGATTTTCGTCATATATACTACATTTTCCGTAATGGTGAACGAGTTTCGAAACGTTTTGGTTAGCGCGACCTTTTTTCAGGGCCCCAACTTCTCCACTTCTTGTGTATTACTCTCTGTCTGACTCTGACCAAAATCCCCTACTCTGTCATGTCTCCTGCTCTGGAGTAGCTGTCGTCAAATGTGATACATTGTCCGCAAAACGGAACGTGGCTCGGAACGTTTGTATCGGAAAAAAAATATTTGGGCCCAAATTTAGTTATTCATTTGTAGTTTTTTAATTTCTTGTGTATATCTTTCATTCGAAAATGTCGTTTTTTTTGGTTTCAGATGAATTTCGATTGCAACAATCAGTTTCAAAAGCAGTTGGGCATTCGTTGCGCGTTCAATATAGCGTTGTCACCAGATATTACATTGATGTTCCTTCAAAACACGTTTCCGCTTGTAACAATTGAAGAAATAAACGAATACTACGAGGTGTTAACAAATGAATTGAGAGGAAGTTCTCAAAATGAAAGGTAATAAATTGAAAAATAATTTTTGAAAGTGGCAGAATGAGCGGAAAGCTCAAATGATGAAATTATGTTGATTTCCAGCAACCAGTCGGATATTTCGCCTGCCAAAAGAATGAAGATGAATCCAGAAAGTCCAGAGATGAGCGAAGGAGATAGGAAATGTTTGATTGAGGCAGTTCCACCCGAAATGTTGAATTTGATTTTAGAAAAATCTTCAACGAAAGAACAGTGAGTTTTCTCAATCGTTCACCATTCATTTTACTATTTTCAGAGAAGCTCTCCAAAAATCAAGTTTTGTCCTATCATCCTTCATCTCCAACAACTTCCAGACATATCGTGAAGTTGAAGTTTATGTGACCAATGAAACCATTCATATGAAAGTTGAAAAGCAGAAGCACAGAGTGATGAATCCGTCTCAAATAGGAATCAAAAGAAAGTTCTCGGCTGCTAACACCTCAGAGAAAATTGATTCTGCAATTTGCTCTCCTGCTTCTATTCCGGAGACGCTGCAGACACTCAAAGCAATTTTCACACCCAAAAATGTCAAAATCACTTCGTTGAAGATCCATTACAAAGAGAACAAAGAGTTTTATGAAAGGAAAGTTGAGTTCATGACAGGCTTTCAAACTATGTTAAATGAGCTCAATCACCATCTGCATGTGGAAAATCTCACTATCGTTATCGACAATTCTGATCGATTGCTGTCAGTTTTGGATAAACTGAAACCAGGCGCACTCAAAACGATAGACTTCACAAGAACTGATGAAGTTCCTCGGGGAAAATTTGTTATGGCAAACATTGTTACGTCCGAACATTGGAAACATATTTCTGAGTTCAGTGGATTGAAATTTGAATTGGATCTGCGCTTGGATCAGATTATTCATATTCCTGTGTTCATTGCTACCATTTCCCAGCCGTCAATTGAGGAGATTTTGAATTATAAAGATGTAGGTTATGGATGATTCTAATTTACTTTTTTAAGCACTGATTTCAGAAACTTATCCAAACCCCACCAGCTAAACTAAGTCAATTCTTCATTTTTGATGAACTTGAAGGACTTTTTGAAGCACTGAAGCCATTCACACCAGCCACTACGACTGATTTCACAGTAAAGGGAGGAAGCTTTTTGTGTAATGATAACAGGAGACTTCATTTTACAATCTCTTGTAGCCTGCATTTTGAAATTAAATAAAAATTACTTCGCTTTGACATTTCTTGTGGTACTAGTTTTGACAGTTTCCAGTGTCTAAATTTTTTCGATAAATTTTTTGGTGGATCATGCAGTTTTGAGTTTTTTTTCTTGTATCTAATAAACCGCTAGAAGTGGAAGTCAAGTCTATTTTGCGACTTCAAGCATCAAGTCATGCTCTGTTTCGGCAATATCATATGTAGCACAGCTAATACGGCCGAAAACTTTTGACCTGGTAATTGATGAGAACTATTCAATCGAGAAAAAACTGAATCTCTCTCCAAGCAGAAACGGATTTTTTGAGATTAATCATTTGACGTCCAATAGACAGCCGATATTGTTACCTACTTTCTTCGAAACTAGGGATCCGCAACTATATTTATAACTTTGTTTTTTCGCTTTCATCGTGTTTTATTAGTGAGTTTTGATTTTACAAATTTAATGCCACACATTTCCCATGTTCTCCGTTAACAAATTTCAGCAAATAGCAATTATAGTCGGATCAGTTGGGTCACCGAATAGATCTTTCTCTGTGATTTCGCGTCAGCTAACTAACGTCATATATGATGTATTGTCCGCAACGATGAACCAAATTCGAAACGTTTGTTCTGGCGCGAACTATTTTGTTCTGTGATCCATATTTTTGTGCCCAAACTTCACTAAATCTCGTGTTCAGCTAGTGTATGTTTCTCTACAGCCGGCTGGCGGGTATCCACTGTTCTGTCGTGCCTGTTACTTTCGAGTAACTGTCGTCAAACGTGATACATTGTCCGCAAAGTTGAACGCGGTTCAAATCGTTCGTCTCGGCAAAAAATTTTTGGGCCCGAATTTATTTATTTCACTTTTGAAATCTTTCAGTGTATATCTCTTCTCCATTAATGTTTTCAGATGTTGTTCGACTCAAACGATGAACTGCAAAAACAGTTGTGTATTCGTTCTGCATTCACCTCAGCATTACCACCTCATGCCGCATTGCTGCATGTTCAGAATTCGTTTCCTTCTGTTACTCTCAGAGAAATCGAAAAAATGTACGAATCATTGACAACTGGAATGGGAAACAATTTCGAAAATGAAAGGTGATTCAATGAAACATTTCAGAAGTTGTTTTTTTCCAATATAAAGGCTCTTTTTATGTAATTGTCAGCAAAGTCAGACTAGGAACTATGTTTTTTATTCAACAAATCTTCAACTATTTTTTGAAAATTCCCTCAGAAAGCTCTTATTGAAATTTGTGTCGTACTTCTCCGTTTTTAACTGATAACACAGAGAAAATCATTTGATTAGAATTTAGACGCTCTTCATTATTTTGTGAGATTGTATTGAATTACAGCAATCAAACGAATGTTGCATCATCGCATGTCTCGCCTGCCCTGAACTCAAAAAGTCCAGAATCGTGCGTTGAAGAATGGAAAATTTCATTTGAGGCTTTTCCTCCCGAATTGTTATATTCAATTCTGGAGAATTCATCAACCAGAGAGCAGTGAGTTTTCTCATTTTCTCACCGTTTCATAAAATTCGTTTCAGCGAAACTCTTCATAAATCAAGTTTCTTCTTATCTTCGTTCATCTATAATAACTTCATAACATACCGAGAAATCAAATTTCGTTTAACTGAAGAAGCAATCTACCTGACTGTGGAGAAACAAGAACGCAGAGTTATGAGACAAACAGGAAACGGAAGAAAGTTTTCGGCTGATGACACCATTGAGAAAATTGATTCTAAAACCCATGATTCTGCTACTATTTCGAAGATACTAGAAATACTGAAAGATATTCTCGGACCCAAAACTGTCAAGATCACTACGTTGATTATTTATGATGAAACACTGAGTGTTTCTGATCAGAGGTCTATTGAATTCATGACTGGTATTCAAAATATTTTGAATGAACTCAATCACAATCTGCATGTGGAAGAACTCAGAATCTCAATCGACAGTGCTGATGAACTGCTATCAATCTTGAATAGCCTGAAACCGGGCTCACTCAAAACAGTGCAGCTTTCGTGGATTACTGGGCTAAGGCGATTGGATTTCGCAAACATTGTGAAGTCTCAACATTGGAAACATATTTTCAAGTTCACTGCAATTGGAAACACATTGGATTTGCATATGGATCAAATCGCTCATATTCCAGCTTTTGTTGGTAGCTTGGTCCAACAGTCCAGTGAAAATGTTTTGATTTATAAGAATGTAAGGTTTACATTAGTTTATTTGCGTGCATTTTTTGAAATTTCCAGAAACTGGTCCAATCACCACCAGAGTCGCTGCTTCATACAATTCATATGGATAATGGTGAAGTTCTTGATGTTTTCAAACCGTTCGAAGATATCAATCTTGAATCCTTAAGTCCAAATAAGCAAAAAGGAAGTATTTTGTGCAATGACAACAGGAGAATTCAATTAGAAGTAACCGAGGAATATGGGTACACCTTGAATTGCCGCTTATAGTGACCACGCCATGACTGAAGCTATTTATATAACGATACGATATCATCATTGTACCAATCCGAGGTGATTGTGTTCTCCATATCCAAAAACTTCGCTTTACAATTAAAAAACCGTTAAAAATATGTGTCGCACATCGCATTTTTACTTCGTTTCACAATTTTTGAGAAAAGTTTTCAATCGCACCATAAATTGATTATATTTGGCTCATTAGTTCTCGAAACATGTTTGATGCTATTTTTACAGTTTAATTGTTTTTTATGCAAATGAATACTAGTTTTCGTATTTCATACTCTGAAATTTGTGTATATCTCTTCATTTTGCTAAGAAAACTGAAGAATACATGGTTCATTGAAATCAAGAAAATGCGCATAAGAAATCAGTATGAAAGTTACAAGAAGTGAAGAAGATTTTTGGAATTTCAACAGGAAATCATCACAAAATATCTGATTAGTTATAGGGGAAGTTGCCTGTTTAGGCAGTGCTTTGACGTTGGATGTGTGTAGCACGTTCCTGAAAAAAAAACGAAATGTTTCATCTATTCAACTGATTCAATTGAATTACCTCTCCTTCCTTGTTGAAGAGGATGGTTTGGACGTTGTTTCCGCTTCCGAACGAGTCTTCAGCGTCATAGACCAATTGATCAGGTGGGGAGGCAACTCCTTGGTTACGGGCAAAGATCTTGAGGGTCTTTCCAGCACGGAGAACAAAGTCTCTTGGGACTGTGTACACGATCTCGCGCTTTCCGTCAATACGTCTCTTCAGCTTCCACTCACCAATTGCCTGAAATTGCGAATGTATATCAGATGAAAAACACGCGAAAATAAAATTTTGATACCTCGTCCTTGGCACGATGGGTGTTTTGGAGGACGATGTACTTTCCATCTGGCGATGCCTCGTGGATAGAAACATTTCCTTTAGCGGAACGTTGGAAGGATTGGCGGGAGGCGGTTTCACCTTTCACGACTCTCATCGTCTCTGAAATTGATTTGTTTTTTTTTCTCTGGAATGATTTTTCTTACCGGTGTCGGTTTCTTGGGAAATGGCGTGGGTCTTGACGACTTGCTCGACAAGTTGCTTGAGTCCAGCTCGGTTCTCTTCTCCTTCGAGCATCTTTCTGTAGATGGCGATTTCTGCATCGAGGGTTTGTTTGGTATCGAGGAGCATTTGCAATTCGACCATGAGGGCTTGGCATTCTTCGCGCATCTTGCGGATTTGGGAGTCTCTGTCGTTGAGGGCGGCTTCATAAGATCTCTGATCGTCTTCCAATTGGTAGTTGAGTTCTTGAATTTGTTTCTCGAGAAGGGAGTTACGGCTTTCAAGATCAGCGAGCTTTCCACGCAAGTCGGCAAGTTGAGTACGGAGTCTCTTGACCTCCTCCTTGGCGTATCCTTGTTCCATGCTCTGTCTGGCAGATTGGGTTTGGATTTCTTGGACCTTGAGACGATACCATGATTCCATGTCGTTACGGTGGACATTGTTGACTTGGTCATATTCCTCACGAATGTCACGGATAGCAGAAGACAGCTCGTTCTTGAAGAACTCACGGTTCTCTGGGGTGGTATCACGAGAAGCCAAAGTTTGAAGCTCCTTGATTTCGTTGTCATGGACGCGACGCAAGAAGTCAATCTCCTCAAGAAGAGTTTGAACTTGGTTCTGGTAGTCGATACGGTTGAGGGTCTCTTGGTCCAAGTCGGTACGGGCTCTTTGGAGCTCAGAAAGCATACGTTGGTTCTCTTGCTTGATGCGCTTGACTTCATCCTCGAGCTGTCCGATACGGCGTTTCAAAAGGTTGATTTCTGCTTCAATGTTGGAGAGCTGGACGAGGAGAGAATCGATTCTAGCACGATCTTGTTCACGACCCTTGATGGCATCTTCGTACCTAAAAGTGGATGACTGTGAAAGGTCAATGTTTGTATTCCTGATTATGTTTAATTGTCTCAAACAATTGAGTTGAACAAATGACTCAGAATAAGCTAAAAATCTCACTTTCTACGGATCTCAGCAAGTTCGTCTTGCATTTTCTTGATTTGTCCTTCCATATCCTTGCGTTGCTTGTTGGTGTCATCAATCAACTTTTGGGCGTCCTATAATCATGTTTTTACGATTGGAAATCAGATGCTCGTATTAGGCTATCATAATTTTTGTTACAGAGTTAATTCATTCCCATACCGCGAGTTCTCCCTCGTACATGTTGCGGATGTTGTGGGTGTCCTTTCCCCATTTGGAGCGAAGTGCATCCAGATCGGCAGCCAACTTTCTATTTTGGGCCTCAAGGAAGCGGACCTAGAAAAAAAGAAACAGTTTGGGTGTGGTTCTCTTCATTTGTATTCTCCACACCTTTTCGATGTAACTAGCAAGTCGATCGTTCAAATCGCTCATCTCTTTCTTCTCACGTTCGCGAGAGTCACGGATGGTTGATGCAGCATTGGATCCGAATGGCGACAAGCCGGATCCGGCTCCCGAACGCATTTCGGTCACAATTTTGAGCATACGGTCTTGCGCTGAAAAATTTCAGTTTTTGAAAAAAAAACGAAAAAGTTTCCACTCACAAGTGACATTTCCAGTGGAACGTCCTCCAAGAGGAGCCCTTGCTGAAGGGGTAGTAGAGGTGAAAGACATCGCTGAAAAAACCAACGATGAGTGAAAAGTAGAAATGAAAAGTTGTCGACTGCTTTCGGCAGCTTCGAAATTTCAAAATGAGTTGTGAGTTGTGTGGCAACGACTCGTTGCCGAATGTGTGACCAAGGAATTAGTCGGAGGCTGACGGTAGAGACAAAAGCGGAGAAAGTCCCTCTCGTCCCCTGTGCGCAAACTAGGTGGGCGTCGAATTTCTTCTGCTGCTCCTCACTTTTTATTTAACATTTTTACCGCTACCTCCTTTTGCTACCTACGCAGATTCACCCTCCCTAATGATCATAGCATGTATACAAAAGGGATTAACAGAAATGAAATTTTTGAGTGGTTGTGGTTGAACTTGTGGGCTTACTCTTTCGTTCGATAACTTCATAATTGAGAGTTCTTGTAGAACTATGTTCACTGATTACGCTAGAAGTACTAGACCGTCTAGAAGACGGGAGGGAGACAATATACCCTTCGGACATATTGAAAAGACTGAATCTAACGCAACTAATTTTCGAGTCATCTATTTATACTGGGTTGTCAGTTTCAGAACAAAAAATGCTGAAATTGAATTTTTTAGACAAGAAACCTACAAAAGCTTTCTGATAAAAAGTATGAGTAACCCGAGGAAAAACGCAAACGAATTGGAAGAGGAAAAAGAAGAAAAAAGCAAATATTGTTATTGTCCTCGTCTTCTACGAATAGGGAAAAGGACATGAAATCATAATTGTTTGCATATAGATGGTTTATTTAGATGCAGATTCTTTTTAAAGGGGTTTTTTTGCCGTACGCGTCAAGAATCAACTTCAAAAGGGCGCGATGACAGGTGTGAAAAGGAAGGAGGACGGAACGGCTTCTTGATATCGGTGAGAATGCGGGAAAAGAATAGGGAGATGGGCGCGTCCTCCAAAAATCATCTCATCCTCAACTCAGTCAACCCTTACGTCGTAACGATTCCGACCGACCGATTCCTCCGTAGCGTGTCCGCCTATTGGACATGCGTTTTTGCATAAATTCATACGTTTTAGGCTTTGCTAAAGTGCGAAATGACATTTTAGATTTCAATTGAGGTGATGATTCATTTTGAATTGCTACCGTGTTACCTTGCCCACGCTTCGAGAATAAAAAACTAGACAACGCCTCGGTAGGTAGGTATATACAAACAATCTTCCTTGCCTAACTTTTTGCTGGAGAGAAATTATAGACGTTGGAAAAAATGAAAAGAATTGAAATTAACCTTGAACATACATTGTCTTCAATTTTGTTCTGAATTGGACGGCTACTCATAAATGGTGTAGGTTGGAGACAAATTAGGTGTCTATTGACTGTTTTCAACAACTTTGTTATGCTTAGCCACGCAGTTTTGCGGTGTTCGTAACTGGTTGAATGCGATTAAATCTTCTCACTCCTACTCTACTTCTGTCACTTTCGAGATTGAAATTAGAATACCAGAGATCGAGATACCTCCGAAAACTCATTTTCATCATTCCGTCGTATTTCAGAAAAATTAATACTGAACTAGATTTTTCAGCTGTAGCAATACCACAGTCGACGTGAGAGAGATTTTTCAATAAATTTCAAGTTCAACTCAATTCCATTTTCATTTTTATCTAACTAATGGAGTCTAACAAGCTTATATTACAGCTCGAATATGTGATATATCTGTGAAACCCTCCCTTCAAGAAAAATTTGTACTTACCCGGACGAGTTGTTGTAAACATAATATTTTTCTAAAACTAAAGATAATATGAGAATAAAAAAATTCCCTAGAACTGGGATAAGACTAGCCAGATATAAAATTTGATGTCTCAATAACAAACGGAAGGGATATCAATAAAAAATGCGACAAGCCACATGAAGTGGCTCTTATTTACCAATGTGCTTGTTCATCTCGCATCCTGGTCTTAATTTTGTTTCATTCGATTTATCTTGTTTTCAGGTTCAACTTGGTACGAATTCTATATTCGATCAGTGATCGGTTGAATGTTTCAACACTAATCGGATTTTCTATTGTGAACTAGACAAAAGCAAATATTTCATTTTGCGACTCTCAAACTTTAACACTCACCTCCCGGAAAATCATCGGAATAATTTAGGTAGCTAAATTGAACAAACTCACTTTCTCTGGTTATTTCCATCATTTTGAAAGTTGATTGGTTAGGTACCGCTTCTCTCTGAGAGAAGTATCCGTTTGAACGAGTTTCTGGAAAAAAGTGGTTAGATAAACAGTTCTTTTTCTCTGAGTTCTTTCTTTTCAGCGTAGCGGTACACATGAAAAAAGTGAGATCTCGGCTCAAATATCCACGTCTAAGAGCAATGGATTGAACGGTTTTTGAAAAGTACATAGTAAGAGAGAAAGGAACAGAGAGATGTGTACAGTAAACAAAAATAAATGGCAGCCTCAACGATGAGGCAGTAGCAAATGCATAGAAATCGGCGGCCCCCGGTGGCGGGTGAAACTTCATAATTACTGAGGATCATCTACTGTCAACCGGTCTAAAATGAGCGAGAGATTGTGTGAAATCGGGAAACCGTCCGACAATAGCACGGCAAAAAAGTCGACGTACATTTCGTCAGTTTGAGTTGTTTTTAGAACTCAAATTCCCACAATTTCAACCAATTTGTGATGATGTTACTGTCGAAACCAATAACTATTTCATAAAGATGATTGGTACATAATGTATGGGGTTTCCCTTTCAATTAAATCAAAGTCTGTGAATTGTTGGTACAGTTTTTTTTAATTCCTTGGTTCATTTTTATACATAAAAACGTAATGAACTAGAATATGCGGGCATTTTACGCAGAAGTTTGTAAGGAAAAAGCTGTGAACGAAAAATGAGTCATCTATCAAAAAGGAAGGTTTGCTCCAATTCGACAAGTTTGTTAATAAAACTGCTCTATAAAAACTATACAAAATGTTTTTATACCTAAGCTGTTATTGGGAGAATAGGTTTTTATTTGTGAAGTTTTGGTCTATGAACTTCTAAACTTCAAAAATAAATTTTTCTTGGATTCCAGAGAAAAATACACTAGAAGTAAATAGTATTCGGAAAATAACTCCAACAAAGAGAAAATGTTCAAGATTTCAAGGAAACTTCTCTGAAACTGTCGGCATCATAAAAGGGCATGAAATGCAGAAAATGGGTATAAGGCGCAGCGCAAAATCAGGCAAGTAGATTCTGAAGTGGGTTCCCAACCCCGAAATTTGATCTATTTATATAAGGTACTGTATGATTCATGTCTTTCCTCCCGCACACTTGCTTCGTTTTTTGGCGAGTTTCTCAAAATGCGATAGAGGTATGGGGGAATAAACGAACTCAATGACTCACAGTAGAAGTTTAGAAATTTCCTGAAAAAATGACAAAAAGAGTGTTCGAAACAGTTTTGGTGGTTCTGTTACCGGAAACAGAAACACCCTGTATACACTGAAAAAGGTGGAACAAAAAGGAATATGTCAACAGAAGTTTTGAGGAAGAAAGCGTTGCATACACGTAGAAATTCGTTGAAACTGGATGCGACCCTGTTGAATACAATACGAAAAAGCGAGCACAAACATTCAATTACGCGTAACCGTATTTGAGTTTGCGGAGGTACGTAGTTGTGAATAAAAAAAAGATGGCTAGGTATTTTCCGTGAATTGGAAAATTGGAATTGTACACGAGAAGTGGTGATTGGTTTTGGAATGAAATTGGCTAATTTTCAGAATGACCATCGTTGATGAGAATCGGTGATTGACGAAAAATTGGTTGCAGTTTCGGTTCGAAAATTTAGGAACACTGGCAAAAAATGAATAAAAAAAGAAAGTTTTTGGGCGTTGTCGAAATCTTGAAACGATTCTTCATACTCGTTTACTGTGAGAATAGAAATCCATCAACACTGCGAAAGTTGGAATTTCACATGAATCATCTTCTCCAAACATGGAATAAGTTAACAGGAAAACATGAAATAATAAACTAATAGATGGAAAAAAATGTGCATACCACATCCAAACTGAAGATATTTGAAAAAATATATTCGAGGTCGGAAAACAACTTTTTGTGAATGAATATATCCATTTTTTTAGAAGTAGCTCTTAGATTTTCGTTTTCGCTTATTCTGATTTCAGCATATGGTGAATGATGATGACGCCCTTGAAGGGTGTTTTTTTGAAAATTTGTTAAAATATGATTCTTCTGCTTGAACGGAGTGTTTTCAGAAATACGAGAGCCGAAAACAGAACATAATGAATGGTTTCCTGCTCATAATTTTTTTGAATACCGTTTCATGTTATATTCATTGCATTTTTCACTTCTAATGAATGAAGTGAATTGACTTTTTCAGAAGCAACACACTCCCATTCTTGCTACTCTCTCATATGCTACCGTTTTCTACTTTTCAAACGTTCCATTTCAACACATCTACTGTTTTGGCTTCTCCAGTCTCTTCATAGGCATCGCGTGTTGATGGATGATCCCGTTTGCAAGATCCATCCCTACCAAATTTGTAATGCATTACGAACTATGAACAAAAACTCCCATTCCCCCCAAAACACCCACACACTTCAGAGCACAATGAGCTTTACTCACGACCAGCTGACTGAAAATATTTTCTGGATTCGTGAAGAAGATACTCGCGAATGTTTTCCATTAATGTATCTGATTTTGGGAACAGAAGACACAGGTGAAGCTTTGCTTTCCATTTTCAATGTCAAGTTTTCATTTCAGCATTACTTATCGACACTGGTTGTGGATGTGGTAACATTTACCATTACCTCCGTTCATTGTCATTCATGCAGAATGTGAAACTTATTGTTGTCAACACTCATAATCATCCAGAACAGGTTCGAACTTTTGTCCTTGCTTTTTTTTTTCTATCCATACTTTTTTCGTTCTTGACCGATTTTGTTTAGACTGGAGGAAATTGGCGGTTTTCCACGACGGGAAGTAATGGGTTGGCACATTTGGTGGAAGATTTGTGTGCGGGACGTAAGAACAAATACTATACCCGATTGATGAATAGCAGCTGGCACTGGGAGATTCAAACCTATAAAGTGACCCGATGGTTGAATGATGGGGATAAAATATTGTTGGGCGATGAATCAAACTTGAGAAATATTGTTCAGGTAGGGAAGGATGAACCTGATATTTAGTAGAAATAGGTTTGTAAGGTGAATCTCTGAATGAAAAAAAACTGCTAAATGTCACGGAAACAAATAAAAATGATTTGTTCCTATGGAATATCTAAAAAAAAAAGCATGCGCTTGTTTAGTATCTTGTACAGCTTCTGGAAGAACGAGGATTCAGATAAGACAACAAGAGTGATATGTGATAGAACATATTCCCAATGGATGTTTTGCGTTATCTAACAATGTGAGAGTTATTGCAAAAAAATAGTCCGATAATAGAGCCATTAATGTTACTTTTTTCTACTGATTGTTCTTAATAAATCCCAGTCTCCTTGTTTTTTTAGGTTATGTGGACACCGGGACACACTCCAGACAGCATTGTTCTCTGGTATCCGTATGCTAATCGTCTTTTTGTTGGTGACCTCTTTTACCGTTTTGACGATATAATGTTCACGTAAGAATCATAATTATTTATTTTTTTCATCCCTAATTTTTTAGTTACCAGTACACTGACATCCGACAGTATGAGAATTCCGTCCGTAATATCTTGAAGTTTGTTCAAAGTCAGCAAGTAAAAGTGAGAAAATCTCGTTTTTTTTCTCTTTTTGTACTATGTTTTATAGGTCAAATATTCGGCGGCCAAGAATGACACTGATAACAAGTGCCTACCGACTTTTAAGCTTTATCATCGTTTTTTACTTGCTGTTATTGCTGGAACACATGCAGGAACACATTTGAGGTATTTATTTAGAACAAAAAACTATACAGAAAAAAAATTTAATTCAGAATTGATGAAGCAGAAGGAGTGCGTTACGAAACACGAGATAAAAGTATGAAGATTGTAATTGGACGAAAAATTGTGCAGAAATTGAATGAAGCTAGGGAGAAGGCTACTCAAGGACAATGAATATTCATATCATAATGTGTTTTTGTTTTGACACACAACAAACTTATTTTCTTATACATCTTCTGTATTATTTGTCTTCATCTTCTTCAAAATTCATAGATTATTCCAAAACGGCGACGACTGCCTTTCCGATTCATAATATTTCTTATGTAGAACAATGCCTTCCTCATCGCATCCCTCCGTCTTGTTCATATGATCAAATTTTCGATACATCAGACACAATAGTTCAACAGTAGCGAATACAGTGCACAGCTCGGTGAACATTTTGTATAGAGATGAGAAGCAGTGAATAAAGAACTGAGAATGTCCGATTCATTCATAGCCTGACCTTGATTCGAAATGTTCAATCCGGTCTGAGCGCAGGCAGATTCCACATCGTTTCCTATCCGATTTCTGTGTCTATGTAAGGAAGCGACAAAGACCAGCTGATATCTGAGAAAAAGAGATAGATAAAGTGAAAGATGGAAAAGCTGCGGACAGCGGTGAAAGCCATCGATAGCCATGGCTGAGGCGCCGTAGCGCATGGTTCTGTGTCTTCTTGTTTTTTGAAGCCGCTTATGTCGACAAATTATTAAAATATTGACAAGAGATGTCGTTCTGAAAAAAGCAACCCGTTTATGATGATTTATCAGTATATAAAAACGTATTTCTAGTTGTCCAGAGTTTTCCTGACTAGTCAGACTGAAAACATGCCGAGTTATCCAACAGCATTCCAGAAACCACCTGCTGAAAAACTATCATCCAAGCAAAAACATGACTTGACTTGATAAACTTTCTCATATCTTAACATGCTCTTACCTATGAAACAACAATTTTTATAAACAAACTTATTCATTGAAAAAGTTGAAATATCATCACATATAAACATCAGTGGAGTGAATTAAACCGGAATTTCAGGTCATTGGGACAGTTGTGTGACTAGGTTCTAGGTAGTTTTAAAGAGGGGGACAATTTTGATTTTTCAGTTAAATGCCTTTTACAAAAATTTGTTTTGAGGGTGAGGGGGATTGCACAATGGGGATTGTATTGCAAACGGTTGAGAAAGAAATGTAATTTGAATTGGGAAGGTTTGAAATGAAAGAAAACCAGTGGCAAAATAGGGATGAAAAAGAAATATGGCCGATTAAAGTAAACGCGTGAGGAATTTAAAAGGAAATGCGACTAGAAAACACTAAAGGAACATATCCGTAATGTTTGAAAATTGATAGGAAAATGCACAAAAAAGGAAAGAGTAGTATGTATATAAATTAGAATTTGACACCGACGAGGTTCAAGAGCACCACAATCATGGAGAATCCAGCCCAGGAGGAGATGATAACAATCCAAACTGGGCTTTGGAAGGGACTGTTGTTCTTGCGTGGCACTGGGAAATTCAACACTGATCTCGCATGCTTCCGGGCAGCTGTGACAAGAAGGCAAGGAATGGCAAATTGAACAGCAACACCTGGGAAGCTTCCAGTGATAGATGCCAAGAGAAGCATGTCGTCAGTCAGAAGACTCAAGAAGGTTGGAAGTGCCAAAACCAGTGCAGGAACAAGTACATCGAACACATTTCTCTGAAATTGCTCTGTTGAATTTCTCATTTGAAAATCTGATTATTTACCTCGTTTCTAGTAATTCTACCCTCTCTATTGTCATCAGTATCATTCTCTTCCACCTGATTGTCCGCCTCGAGAAGCGACTCGTTCTCTTGCCTGAAAATACATTACTGATAAAGTGAAATGTTGCATTTTCATCCACTAACCCTGTCTTTGGACACAGAATGTCTTTGACCACTTTGAAGTTATTGATCAATGTAAGAGCAATGATAGGGTAGCTTGAGGTGAGAGTGATGATTGGGAAGAGAGCCAGGAAGTAGTCGATAATCGAGTAGACAAACGAGGTGTTGTCATCGTGAAGGAAATTGAGAGTGTAGATGTCTTGCACGTGTTCAAAGGCAAACGCTCCAGTGAGAGACAGAGTGAAGTAGAACACTCCAACGATTCCATAAACAACAGCAATCTTTCCAAACACATTATCCTTGGTTCTGAAAACAACAAAAATTGATATGCCAATATGTCGGTAACAAGCGCAAACAAGCTTCACAACTCAATTTCCAACTAACCTCATTGGAGTGATCAGAGATGGGATACTGTGGTGGCACATGAATGCGTAGACAGCACATCCGAAGAGTGAACCGAATCCATGGAAGTTGTATGCTGGTGGATGAGCAGCGGCTCCTTGACTGGACAGTTGCACAGTTGCCAGAGAAATCATCAAGATGAAAGCTGAAATCCATCATTTTCAAGTTTATAGCTGCAATTTGATATTCTTACCAGCCCATCTAGAAAGAGTTGTCATGATCTGGATGTGACGAGTCTTTGTGATTCCAGCAATGACCATAGGAAGGCAAACAATCACCACAAAAACAATGACAAAAATACGGTAGACTGCCATTCTACTGAAGATTTCTGGCCAGGACTCGTGGCATGGATCAGTCGACTTCACAGTTGACGCGTTGATAGTGGAGCTGAAAAATTCAATTTTCAGTTCAATCCTCTCATTTAACTTTTGTACCAAACGATGTTCATGGCAGACTTTGGAACTGTGGTCGAATAAATTGCGAGATCACCAAATAAGTAGATAATGATCGCGAAGTATGAGAAAACGAGCGAGACTTTGGACAAGAACATCGATGCCATTTCACTCTAAACAAGGGAATGTTAGATGTTTTGATGGTCAATGAAAAACATACCACTTCAACTTTCTTAGCTATCTCAAATGTAGATGGACCATCGGCAACAACAACATCATCATACTCGACACGTCGTTTTTTGGAGAGAACTGCATTAGCCACGGAGAGAGCTTCGATGACAAATGTTGCGGCGACATAGCTGAAATGAGGAAGGGAATAATAATAGTGTAAGCCTAGAATAATAAGGTTTATTGGAAAAAAGGATTTTCAGCAGTAGTTTTTTCCGGAGGCATGTTTTGGGTGTGTACTTCGTGGTTTGTTTACGACTAATTTGCAGCGTTGTTCTTCAAAATCATCGTTTTGTTTTATGTTCATCACCTCCCCAAACAATCAAAACTGAATTAACAAGTCCCTAACTTTCCATTCCATTTTTTGATACATCAAAAAGCTGTATAACAAATTTTTAAATTTTCTGTAAACATCTTTCTTCGTCTTACATACCAAAACTAAACATCACTTTACTCCCATTCACGTCAACAATAAACATCATGGTCCATTAGATTGACATTTTGATTGTTTGCTAGCAAGACTTACCTCATGAACGCGGAGAATGTGAGGAGACTGATACTGAGAAGCCATCCAGCCGATTGAAATGCTTTCGGGAGAGCCAACGCTCCAGTTCCGACAATCAAATTGAATACATAGAGGAGACCGACCTGAAAACGAATTGCATCAAGAAATACTATTCCAAAATGATCTGGAAAAATCAATATGTTTGGAAAGCATGACTAACCGTTTGGCTGTAAGTGCCACTGCCGCTGGAATCAGTGTTACTCTGCATTTTGATGTACGAATGGAAAGAAGTTGTCGGTTGTCCTTATCACCCGTATCACTCACTCCATGCACCGACCTGAAACTAATTTTGAATTATTTGTTTAATAGGGAATAGAACACGAAAGATTGATAAGTCAGAAGATTTTGAAAGCTAGAAATTAAGAATCATAAATTTCATTCTAAAAAAAGAAATATATCTAAAGAGATCTTTGAATCAAATTCAAAGATATTATCGAGAAGCATTGGATGGCTGAACTTGCTTAGTTTGGAGGAGAAAAAAGATGTCGCAACATGAAAAAGAAGGAGAGAGAGAGGAAGGAGGGCAATGCAAAAAACACGCGAGGGAGAAATGAATGAGGTCTGTTTACAACACTGGAGAAAGCGGGCCACGTTATTTAGCGGGCATGCCATCTTTCCTCCTCGCGGGGTATGTGCGCAGGCAAATGCGCTCCGTTGAACACATTACTCATTCGGCTGGAAGGCAACTTTAGTTGTGTGGAATTGCTTTTGAAAAGAAGAAATAGTGTTGGAGAAAAAGAGGAATCGAATGCTTCTGCATTCAAACACAAAGGGAAACAATTTTATGTCCGAGAGAGGCAAAAAACTTTGGCGAAAAGGTTAAGTTTAAGTTGGGAAAGGGAGAAGAAAAACACTAGAATTGAAAATGAAGGAAAGGAATAAATGAAAGTTTTTTCTAGGATAGCCAACAATTCTAAAAATAGAAATGAGTTGTTCTTTCGATCAAAATTCGTTCCTTCACAATAAAAATATATATTCAGATGAAATTCAGAGGGGAAAATAAAAATGGACGTAAGTTCCGTTCGACAAATGGAATGAGAGTCATTGTGAAGATGTACCGCAAAACATTGTAAAACAAAAGGAAAACAAAACTAAAATGTAATAGAGCGTCGTAATTTTCATTTGATTACGGAAGATGTCCTGATGTCCCATCTATTTCTTCTTTTCTATCTCTGCGGATTTGGTCAGTGTTGTTCAAAAACCAAACGACAAAGCGTTACTAAAGCTGGTTGTAAGATACTGAGCGTCGGCGGACACTTCCACCAGCTGCACTGAAGAACCGATTGGAAATTGAAAAAAAGTGTGTTTGCCCAGTTGAGACAGACTTATTGATTCAAAGGTCAATAAGCACTTCTATTTCAAATTATCGCCACGGGTGTTTTGAAAAAGCAGGAAGGGTGAGAAGTGAAAGGCGATAGAAGAAGCGGGAAGAGGCGTGAAGTCGGGAGTGAAGGTTATGAATAACAAATTGTAATGCGCTGTATATTGAGGAGGGGTTACTGGACGGATAATGGATTCTTTCGAAAATAGTGGATGATGCGATACCACGTATTTGTTTTCCATAAACATTAAGAATTGAGTTTTAGAACTCAAATTTTAGATTTAATTTTTAATTGAGAATTGAGATATCAATAATAGTAAATATTCTAAAAAGAAGAACAACACTTTTTTCAACTGTTGAAAGAAGTGAAGAGGAAGAACTATATTTTTTCCCAGTAAAAGTAGCATGACATGAATCATGAACAATTGTTAATTTGTCCCAGCGATGGGAATTTTTTGAGGTTGTTCCTTTTTACGATGATATTGATACTTTTAACTCAAATAATCATGATTCACTCTAAAATGTGATCTATATAACTGGTTTTCATTGCTTAGCTCATCATCCAGCATTTGTCAGATGTATCTTCCTAATAACTATTCGATGATATTTTATCATTACAACTCTTCTTCAGAAATCTTCTTGTCTAAGGAAACAATAGTTTTTGGAATATTCATAAAATATCACGAGAAAAAAAAATAGAAGAGGCCATAGATGAAATGAGGCATGCAGATATAACACCTACTCAAGCAATCTATTAGTGGTTTGAACTCGTTTGAAGCGTGTAACTTGTTTTGAGGTTCAATGTAGGTTTTTTTTTCAGAGAACACTCTATGAAGCGTGGGGAAAGAAAACACAACGCTGAGGGTGTTTAACATAGAAGAACACAAGTTAGAGATGTAATTGTTTGGCTGTTACCAGCAATAGAGTTACTGCTAATGATTCACTCCATTGAAAACTGTTCTTATTATGGAAAAAAAATCAAAATTCGAGTTTCTTCCGAGTTATGCATTTAATATCAATAAGAAATAGTTGAGAAAGTATGTTTCATTAGAAACAAAAACTGATAGTATATTCAATTAGAGGGAGAAATATTTTCAGCAAAGCTAATAGATAACAACAGTGAAAACAATTTGTGGTGAAAGCAATGAGATTAAATTTTCAAATTAGAGCTATGCGAAACTGTTACTAATGTACCCTTTTTCCTAAATTTCTGATGGTGTATGAAAACCAGGGAAAAAAGTTTTTCACGAATTTGTTCATAATTGACTGAAACCCTAGATAGAATAGGAACTCTTCTGATTATAATCGCTTGTTCAAATTTTATTAAAACAAGTGCAAAATGGCTTCCCCATTCTTCGCGGTATCGAAAAAAAAACTGAATTTTGATGAAATATGACACCACAGTTTATATTTCAAGAAAGGAAATGTTATGAAATTCAATCATTTCTCCTATGAGCGGGGGTCACAATAAGCTCATTGCGCACAAAGAGTCACATGCATACTCATTATTAATTAGCGAACGTTCGCTCGCTTCACACAATTATTCAAATGTGGAGTCTTGAAGACGTTTGGAGTGAATGCGCACGCGGGAGGCCAATTTAAACACAACTATTCATTGACATAGAATTAGAGGAAGGAAGTGTCTCATTCTACTCGAAACGACCTACTCTTCTTTCCGACCGCGAGTGAAAGTTTGAGAAAGTTTGAGTTGTTTGCCAGAACCACATGGAGAACAAGTTTTAATAATGAAAAAAGTTATGAGGAGTTTATTTGCAATAATTTAGTTGGTAATAATAAAGCAATTCGATAATTTCCGGGGCATGAAATTAAAAATAATGAGATAAAGACGATGACAAAAAATGAGGCTGGGTAAATAATTGAGCTGGAAGTGTTGTGCACAATTAAATGTAAAAAATTTAGAGACCGTGAAACATGGGCGTTTAGATGGGAGTGTTGTAAATTCAAGACACATTTTTAGACGTCGTGGAAAATTGAGATAGCTTGGGTGCACTTGAAACAAGCTGTTTAATCCGTTTTCTTGTCACTTTCTGGTTCGAGATGTTCTTCATAAACTTCTTCTTCAACTTCTGGAGCAAAGTAGATCTTGTGGATACGGTGGAATGCTGAGAACAAGAATGACGTGAAGAAACCGCTGAGCATGAAAGCAGTGATGTGATTTGCTGAGTATACTGTCAGAATCCAGTGACCGTAGATGTTGAGCAAGAAAATTGTGCATTGGGACTGAAAAATTGGTCTTAGAGTTGTGACGTATGACCCTAGTTCCATTTTATTTTTCGTTAGATTTTTTTTTGCTATCTGACGTTTCATACCACATGTCATATAACTACAAAAAGGTCGTAATCCTGGTTCTGGTGTCAATTTTTGGTGGAAACATATGCTATGCCACACTATGTCATAGACTGAGAAGGCAGATTCGAGTCAAAATGGCGATTTCATTTCCTCATTTTTGATTTTCACTCGAATCAACTCTTTCAATAAGCTATTAATATAACTTGCATTTACAGAACTCGATTCCCAACAGAACTGTCTACAAGTGCTTGTGTTCTTGACGCGTAAGTTGACATTTCACTCTATTGGGGCTCTGCTTCACTGATTTGCAAAAGCTATTCAATGCGCGTTTTTTTTTGGAATTTCATTTTCAATTTTTGTTTTATTCTCAAATTATTCCGTTTCCACTAACCAAAAGACGACTAGCAATGTAACTTGTTTGCATCTCTGGTGAATAAAATCTTGCACTCATCGATGTAATTGCTGGCATCAGATTCAAAGCTCCAAACAGCCGGCACCATAGGTAATGATGTGAATCCAGTTTGTTATCCGGTTTCAGCTATAAAATATTTTTATGATTCCCAATTCTCAATGAATTTCCTAGACTCACAATTAAACTGAGTACATGTTGTGGGAACGAGATGTGAATAATTGCGTAGGCAAGAGTCAATCCGGCGTCCAGATAGAATGCATTTTCAATGTAGAACGTACCTTTTCCCTGAAAAATTGTTGTTTTTGTGACCAATTCCCATATGTCACCAGACTCAAATTAATTTGAGTCGTAAAACTAACCTCAACCCATAAAGTTGTTCTTTTGACCATTGCCTCAATTTCATCTTGGTTCGTTTTAGTAGTGCGATACATTCGGATCACTTCAGAGAAAAACCATAAACCATCGGTGAATGCGACGCAATAGAGGTACTAAAATAGACTTATGCCATTGATACTAATACTTTAATGCATACTTGGTTGGAGAGTTCCAATCCTTTCGCAGATTTTCCACCAATGTGCAAGTAGGCGAAAAGCCGGAAGATAAGACAGATGAAGGCGGAAATTAAACGGGAGAAGATGACTGATCGTTCTGGTTTTCCTAGTTTCTGGGTTTTCCACAAGAAGTATCCTGCACCGACCTAAAAGTATTGAGATTATAAAAAAACAGTTTCACGGTGGATGTAACTCACGTGAAGAGAAGCACAAAAAGCCTGGATGAACCCATGAATATTGGTGAAGTTTCCTTTTATCTGAAACAAAGACATGGTTCATCTGAATACAATTGACTACGTCATCTCCCTTCTGACTGTTCTGACTTCCGCCAACACTCTGTGCTGACGCAAACAGTTCAGATTTTGTTTCAGAGTTTCTGATTAGAGTCATATGATATTCTCGTTATTTTGTATGTAGTTGTTTTGTTTGAATACTGTGACGTTTCAAAAATTTTTATATTTTTCCCATATTGAATATGAAGAAAATTGAAACAGACCACTTTCTAAAGAATTTTTTTTCTCAGATCTCTTTTTTTTCAACTTGTTTTTTTAAACTTATTCGTTTTATTTAAATATCCCAATCGTCTGAAAACTTCAATCAAAATAAAACTTACCGTTGGCTTCAAAAAGTGTGGCGCGACAAAAGAGAACAGCAGGGATAAAACCACATGTGCGGATATTTGAAACTTGAGTCGAAGAGGCTCCGAAATTTTTGGGAACACTGACAACAGGAACAAAGCTCCGATTAACGCTTGTGGAACCATATACAGCAAATCCTTGTCCATTTTGAAATTGGACAAAGACGATATCATGGTGATTAGCCGACTTACGAGTTACCTATCGACTAACAACCGTCTCGACTGGTTCTTACACAAGTAAGTGGCAAATATGAAAAGCCGAGCGGGGTTTGCAAAGCTAAGAGGGGCCACAGAGAGAAAAGAAAACGAGAGAGAGAGAGAGGGCGGCCCTACTCGTCATTGCACATCGGAGCAGATGGCTCGCGGAAGAGAAAAGGAACGTATTGGAGGACGTTGTGCGCAAGAGAAGTCAGAGAAATGGGTCCGAGACGATTCATTCGCAAGTGGTGGTCAGTGCCGTCTCTTCTGAAGTCTTTCCTGCCACATTGACTTCTTGGAGCATCCCCACAGGAGCCCTTCTGAGTCGGTGTTTGTGTCGCGCGGAACACAAAAAGTGGACGGGAAATTGAGTTTGGACAAACCGAGGCGGTAAACCAAAACAATGCTAACCATATCAACAACAATAACAACAACAACAAGGCGTTCTCACCAAATAATTTAACGAATTTCCTGTTTGACCAGAATGAAAAACAGTGTTTTGTTCATTTGATTTCCGACAATAGCAAACAGATGCTCATCTTTTTTTGACCAACTTGCTATGAATAGTTTTACATTCTACTATCAATTCTACCAGTGCATGTGAAACAGTTTCTTTTTTTAAAAACCAGCGGAAACTGAGCTATCTTTTTGAAAAACCTGTATCAAAACGGCAGTTTCAGATTTGAAACAAAAAGTGCGTTTCTGGAGAGAAAATAGATTTTGCTTGTTTTATTTTGTTTGCACTAAAATATTTTCTGGGTCTCGAACAATTTGCCATGCAACATCCCGGTCCTATTAGTTGAAAAATTTTTATAGTTTTCGGTGAATTGAAAATTATCTTGAAATCAAAACTTTTCCTCTCTAAGTAATATTCAGTTGCTCGTTTCTTTTGTGATCCCATTTTCGGTAGCACACATCACCTCAAAGCAATACCATAAATCGTTCTTTTAAATATACATCTGCTTCAACCTTGACCATATTTCACAGATCTGCCGCAAATGTTATGTGCATCCATAAATCAAGCTTCCGAAAAGCATATAACATTTATGCAGCGATTGGCTAGTGCCACCTGCAGTAGCTACATCTGTCTCAAGGTGACAATCCGGAAACTGATGTTTAATTTATGGACTAAGAAAAAAGCATGAGATGGGCTGCTCCCAGGGCGGTCACAGAAACAGGGATTTTGTGAACTGTGGAGTTGTAAGAAGGAAGTATATCCTAACTCAGTTGTAAGGATCAGGATAACCTAGCATCACCAGATTCTGTATGCAGAATGGCTCCACTACCATTCCTACGAACGTAGTCATTGAGAGAATAATCTTACAGAAGGTTTAGGAAATCTTCGTGTTTCATTGTATTCTTTGCCATTGAGCACATTGTTAGAGTTGGTTCCACTGAAATTTTTCGTAGAACAAACTCTTCAGATTTCATCGAATGAACTTTGTGAACTTTTTGTTGCTTGTTTCCAAATCTTAAAATCGATGTTTTTTATTTTGAGCTGAAAAACACCCTTGTTATTTTCAAATTGATGAAGCCATTACAAAACACGCCCTAAAAAATAATGCTGCTTTAGCATCCAATTCGGTTTCAAGAAATTTAGTAATGTGGAAAGAACAGCTGAAATTATTTTTGTTTTTCTACAGTAAGAAAGTTGACTCTGAAATTTGAGGGCTCAACGATTTTTCTTTTCAGTTTCAGCTGCACTCGGCTAGAATAATATAACAATGTGTTATATTTTTGCTCAGTCTGATCATTTTCTTCAAAATGCCCACTTTCATTCGGCGTTTTTTCTTCTAAGAAACGTCCAGAAAAACAATGTTTGAATAAATAAATAGCTTGAGAGGGCCAAAAAAGAAAGAAGAAAAAGGTCCTTTGTTGGGATATCAAGAGCACGTCACACATTTCTTCATCTTTTTTGGTGCCAAAGTAGTTCTCATATCCATCGAAGATCATCATCATCTGCGATGTTTGATTTAAGAAACGTTTCATCCGTATCAGAATGGATGTTCCATGTTTTTAGATTATCCCTATTAGAATCGAACATCATGTGTTTATTTAACCACGCCCCAACCGTTGCTCAAATTTCATGAACTTCCCGCACTTGGTTTCCAGATGGTTTCTTTTCGTGAGCAAAGAAACACGTCGATTCGTAAACAGTTTTATGTTTATAAGCTAGGAAAATTTCCGCAATCTTTAGTTGTTTTTCTGATAGCTTATAAGAAGTTTTCAGGTGTAAACAAATAGAGCCGTATTTGGATTCAATCGTTATCTGAAGTGGATAAAAGTGTAAGTGAAACTAATCTGTTTTCTCAAGGATACGCTTATTGAAGTGTTTTGAACAATTGAAAAAAGCCAATCAGTTTTGAAACTGTTTTATATTTTTGCAACACTCAACAATTAATAGGAATAACTAAAACATTTTTTACATGAAATTGGTTAACTTGAAACCTACACTAAAACAATACTAGTTGGCTTCCATTAACAGTTATCAAGTTGAGCCCTTTTCTCAGAAAATGTCACTACACCTTGAATGTTTCGAAAACTTCAATTTTTGTGTTCTGCTGCCCAGTTCCTATTTTTCTCAACTGTAATACTATTTATTTGAAGTCTCTGTTTTCGACCGAAGTTTTTCGGGTTCAAACACACATATCAAGTGTATTTTAGCCACAAAAGGGTTTCCGGTGAGAAGACGTTATTTCCGAGAAAAATCGATTTTTTCAAAAATCCTGAAAAATGCCTTCATTTATATTCAAAAAACGACAACGGGCTTCAAAGTTATCGATTTGGGGTGGTAAAAAAACGAAAATGTAGCTAATTGCATGTAGTTTACAATGGTTTTAATGACTTTTTTGAAAAAAAATTTTTTGGGGGTGAAATTCACAAAATTCTAGGAGCAGTCCAAAAAAAAAATTTTTTTAACCGTGCGATTTCCCCAAGACTATGTTCAAAAAAAAGCCCAACTAATACTTAGTAAACATGCCAACTTTCAAAAAAAGTTTACATTTTTTTTTCGATTTTTGAAAAAAAATTTTCAAAAAAATTTTTTTTTCAAAATTTTTTTTCATTTTTTTTCACATAACTTTGTTATGAATTTTTCATTTTCATCATTTTTTATGTTTTACTAATGATGGGGAACGTGTTTGCACGAATTATAACTCGTTAACAACCTTATTGGGATGAAAACTCAAAATTACATGTTTTTATAGTATACTTCCCCGTAATTCTGTTTTTATGATACATTTTTTTCAACAGAAAAAGAAAAATGTTTTTTTTCTGTCGCATAACCTTTTCGTCCTCTCAAATCCACGATTCTGATATCTAATTCCCCAGAAGTTTGCTCGTTTCCCTTAGCGCCATCTGTTGTATGCCCCTGGTTCATTCATTCGGTATACTGTTGTTAAAGATAGTCCTACCGATTGTTCTACAGAAAAATCTGAATATTGTTGTGTTCCCCCTCAGTAGAACTAGTGAACTTCAGCCTCTTGATCTATCTATCAATAGAAAATTCAAACATTTTGTTTCTCGTTTCGCAATTGTTAGCTGCTCTTCAAAGTCTCGAAAATGATTTTCCAAAGCGTTGATGAAG